>OY744522.1:96965199-97082699 GCA_963556195.1 Sepiola atlantica | reverse complement strand
ATTTGTTTGTACAATAGAGGCGCCGCCATAAACTGTCGACTATTTTGTACAATGGGGACTCTGTCGTAAACTGTCGCTCTTTTTACTACACCAGGGTGCTATCGTGAACTCTCCACTATTTTGTATAATTAATGCACCACCTTAAATCGCCGGATCTTTTGTACAATAGCAGCGCCACCGTAAACTGTCGACTCTTTTTTACAATAGAGGCGCCGCCGTAAACTGTCGACTCTTTTTTACAATAGAGGCGCCGCCGTAAACTGTCGACCTGTATGTACAATAGAAGCGCTACTGTAAAATGTCGATGATTTCGTACAATAAGGGCACCGGTGTAAACTGCCGACTCTTTTATAAAATTGAGGCTTCGCAGTTAACTGTTGTACAATAGAGTTGCCGCTATAAACTGTTGACTTTTTTATAGAATAGAACGCGGCCGTTAACTGTCGACTTTTTTGTACAATAGATGTCTCGCTATATATTGTCGACTAATTTGTACAATTGAGGCGGATCCGTTAACTCTTTAGTACAGTATTAGCGCCGCCGAAAATGTTGACATGTTAGTAGACTAGAGGCACCGCCATTATCAATAGACAATAATAGCAGCGCCGTAAACTTTCGAATCTGTTGTACAATAGAAGCGCCGCCTTTGACTTTAAACTCATTTGTACAATAGAAGCGCCGCTGTCAAATATCGACTCTTTTTACAAGAGAGGTGCCGCCATAAACAGTTTGTACAATATAAACACTGTCGTAAACTGCTAGCTCTTTTGTACAATGGGAGCATCATCGTAAACTGTGTACCCTTTTGTACAATAGAGGCACTGCCGTAAAATGTAGACTATTTTATATAAGAGAACCATCGTAAACTGTGTACTCTTTTGTACAATAGAGGCACCGCCGTAGAATGTAGACTATTTTATACATTAGGAGAATCATCGTAAACTGTGTACTCTTTTGTACAATAGTGGCACCGCCGTAGAATGTAGACTATTTTATATAATAGGGGTGCTGTAGTAAATTGTCGACTCTCATGTAAAATAGAGGCGCATTTGTAAAGTATCGACTCTTTTGTGAAATAGAGGTGCCATTGTAAATGGCCGACTCTTTTGTACAATTGAGGCGCCGCTGTAAACCTTTGACTCATGCACGATACAGGTGCTCCTTAAACAGTTGACTCTTTAGTACAATAACGGCACCGCCTTAGATTGTCGACTCTATAAGGGTTCCGCCGTAAACTGTCGAATCTTATTTACAATAAGGGTGCCGCCGTAAACAGTTAACATATTGTACCATATAACTGCCACAGTAAACTCTCAGGAAGCTGCCGTAATCTGTCCACTCTTTTGTACAATACGGGCGCAGTTGTAAAGTGTAAACTCTTATGTACCATAAGGGCATCGCTGTAAACTGTCGACTGTTTTTAACAATAGAGGCGCAGCCGTAAACTTTCGACGTCTTTGAACAATAGGGTAGTTGCTGCAACTGTCGACTCTTTTGTACAATAGGGTAGTTATTGCAAACTGCCGACTCTTTTATACAATAGGGTAGCTGCTGTAAACTCTCAACTCTTTTTTACAACATGGGCACTGCTGTAAATTGTCGACGTTTTGTATAATAGAAGCACAGATGTAAACTCTCTACTTTTAAGTACAATTAAAGCATCACCGTAAACCATCGACTCTTTTTCAAAGTATAGGCGTCGCTAAACTGTCGACATTTTTGTAAAATAGAGGCGCCGCTGTACACTGTGACTTGTTTTGTACAATCTAGCGGACCCTGTTTACTGTCGACCTTTTGTACAAAACAGGCGCACCGTAAACTGTACGCTTTATTGTACAATAGAAACGCCGTCTCAAACGGTCGACTCTTTTGTACAGTAGAGGGTCCGTCATGAACTTTCGACCCTGATTTACCGTAGGGGCGCCCCAAAAACTGTCGAGTCCTTTGTACAATAGAGGACACCCGTAAACTATCCACTCTTGTGTACAATAGAGGCACTACCGTAAACTGTCCACTTTTTTGTATAATAGAAACGTCGCCGTAAACTGTCGATTTGTTGTACAATAGAGGTGAGGCCGTAGACTCTTTTGTACAACAAATGCTAGGCCCTTAACTTTCGTTGTCAGAATATGAAGCTCCACAGAATTAACTCATACTTTTTCATTTCAAAATAACTTGATTTTATTCAGTTAATTTATTCTATGTTGTATATTTTCATACGTCATTATAGTTTGCCATTGGCATTCCCTTCACTTTTCACGTAATATACGCTCGTTCTTCACGATACCATCCTCCCCAGACTACCTTCTTTTTTATCGAGGAGTCGTGTACTAAATATCATGTTGTCATCATATCCCAGGCATTACCTGCTACTTTTAAGTGTATGTTCGCTTATTCCGTGTTATTTTCGCACACATTCTATATGAAATTCATTAATTAATCTTGAATAGTATTTTTATCCGGAAATTAAATTCTTATTTACTTTTTTAAGAATTGAAAACCAACTTTTATGCAATATCCCAGTTGCTGGTAATCATGTTGTAATTTCATATAGCTCGATTTAATCTAGTTTGTTATTTTGCGGCAGCTTAGCAAAAATATACGACTGTAGAAAAGAATATGTGGCTCGGTTTATTATATAGAAGAACATTTTACATTAATTAATTTTAAAACACCTCTCACAAATTAAAATGTAAATAAATGTTAAATATTGCATTCCTGAAAAAAAGTAGAATAATCTTATCATTTTTATTTGATTTACATTTCAGCATGTAAATTCTCTGACAAAACTAATCATGTAATGTTATATATACTGTCATTTGATCATTTTTTTAAACATGTTAATATGTCCCCGTGAGAAATGTTTTAAGAGAAAGGGAAAAACAACAGGTTAGATTTCGATGAGCGAAAGAGAAATAAAAATAAAACAGCTCGCGGCCAACGCCGGATATTTAAAATAGTGTCGTTATGTAAGCAATTACCGACCGTTTTCAGAAATGTATTTATCTGGTTATTTAAGAAGGTATATTTGTATGTGGTAAGATAAACTATAGTTACTGCTTGCAAGCAAACACTTACCGTGTAAAGCTGTTCTTCCATCATGTAAAGAAAAGGTAATTCTCGCTGTGATCAAGCTGAATCGCGTGTCGTGTTTTATCGAATATCCACCTCTATTGTGTAATCGTAGAATCACGCACCGTTCTTGAATACAGATTAAGAGAGAAACTGTACGATTTAAAACGATGGAATATCCGTTTACGTTTTACATGAGAATGAGCTTTAAAGGTGTATATAAATAACGGGATTTGGTGGAGAATAAGAGGGTCCGTTATGAAAATATATTTCTCAGGTAAAATAAACATTTACTGTTTATTTGGAAAATTGTATTCTCTATTTGATCACTTGATTATTTCTTCTCTTTAAAAACTAAAGCTTACTTCAAGTAGTTTTATGAGGGAATTGAGTGAATACAAATAGAATTACATTCATGAAAAATGAAAACATAAAATAAAACTATAACATATAATATTCGTCGAATGTTCAGTTAATTTTGTAAAAAAATGTTTCGGCATTCTATCGAGTCCGAGCTACATTTAATATTGATTTCAATTCACATTTCAAAGCTCTGTGAACAGTTTACGCAGAGAGGCAAGTATACAACGATTACACCTATTGTGTAGATATTTTCAGTATAAGTCTAAGGTTAATTGATCCCTTGAATTTGATATTGTTATTTCATTACTATCTAATATTTAATTTAAAATCCGTAGAAGGTTCTGCAAATATGTGCGTCATGAAATTTTATTTTTAAACTACCACATCTTTTGCGTTTATTAAACTGCACGAATGAATAAAAATGAGGAAAAGAAAATAGAAAAATGGATAAGTGTTATTCAATTTCCATTGAAAATAGCGAACAATTCATGAAATAAACAATTAATTAAAAGCAAACAACCATAATGTAGGTTAACTTTCAAAACGTATGAAGTTATATTATAATTAGTTATTTACATAAACAATATTACAAAGCCCAAAAGAGTAAAAGACTTAAACACATCACAATAAAATGATATTAATACTAAATAAATATTCGATTTTGTTATTTTTTTAATTTATATCTAAATTAAATAAATAACTGAATTTTAAAGATCACTCTTTGGTTATCATTTCACGATTATTACATGACTACACTAAAAATGCCGTCACAAATAAAACAGCTGATATATACGAAATGAATGTTTGAAACATATTTGACGTGTGTTTTGACGGCGTCTACCCTAACTCTACATACACATCTCAACAAAAGAGTCTTTATCTTTTGGTTTTTATTTTGGGTATGAATTTGTTCAAAGTTAAATGTTTTCGATAATATTTACAATTACATTGTCGGTTTTATTCTATCCTCTGATGTAAAGAGTTTATCTTTGAAAATCCATAGATTAAGGATTTGAAGCTCATTGCGTTTAACTGTTGATGTTCTAATAATTATTGTATCTTTAATATTTGTTATTCTCATTTTTCATCTCTAGAATTGATTGATTTATTCAATTTATCGAGCTTTATATTATCAAGATGTATTATTTCAATGTTGAATTAAATTAAAGATTATTCAATTTTCTTTAATTTAATTCAACATTTAAATATATATATCTCTATATATATATATATATATGTATACATATATATATATATATATATATATATATATATATATATATATATATATATATATGAATCATTTTCGAAGTTGTTGAGGTGCTCATTTTCCTTAGAAAAGAAGATGTTTTAAGAACGTACCTCGATGCAGTTAACTTTTCCAATCATTTTAGTTCTAAAAGAGAGTTCATGGGGAGTGTAAATCCATTGTGCGCTGGAGGTGAAATATCATTTGTGTCATTTTGGTAGTTGTTAGATTTGAAGTTTAAGTTATGGTTGAAGGCTTTCTATCTTACGTAGGTAATACTTTTTTTTTCACAGACTGTATGATCTCGCAAATCTAAGCTTCATTTGACGGGATGGGTATGTTTTTTGCTTAGAGCGGGAGGAATTCCTTGTTGAACATGTCACAAATAGGAGAAACAGCTCAACTTTTTTAGGAGCTTAGAATAAAATATGAAACTAAAAGTATACTTTTAGTAGATAGCACCTGAAATAGTGAAATAGTTTAAGCTCAATATACGAGATAAAGCAATTATATATATATATATATATATATATATATATATATATATATATGTAAAAATATTTAAAATGGAATAAAGAATAAGCAATTCAGCTACTAACAAAAATAAACTAAAAAACTCATGTTGTAAAGTTCTGCCGAGATATTTCGGTCGTTAAGATACGACCATTTTCATTCGGTTGGTAAACTTTATTTCAAAACGGATAAGTTTTCAAATTTATACAAATAATGCGATTGGAAGAAAATGTCACGTGCAGAGAACAACAAAAAAGGGGAGTAGGGGCGCGAAGAATGTTATGAAAAGAGAAAGAAAAAGAAGATGAAGAAGAGGAAGAAGAAGAAAGAGAGACCAATCAACCAGTGTCTTTAGAACGTCAGTTGAAGAAGAAGAAAAAGAAGAAGAAGAAGAAGAAGAAGCGAGAGCAAAAGTAAGACTTTTGACGTGTTCAATCCGACTTTGGATTTCAATCAGCAGGCGATATCCAAGCACTGATGATTTTTTTTCTCTCTCTTTTTTTTCTTTAGTAGCTTTTGACAGTCAAATGTCGATTTTCTTACTTTTGCTTTCGCTTCTTCTTCTTTTTTTCTCATATATATATATATATACATATATATATATATATATATATATATATATATATATATATATATATATATATATATATATATATATATATATATATATACTAGCATAAACTACCCGCCTTAAAGGCAGCAATTACATGAAATGCTATCCACCTTAAAGAAACAAATAAAAAACACAATTGTCATTTTCAAAATTTGGAGGAAAAAAGAAAATGATGATTGTCGTAGTGTTATTTTTTATATCTCAATGTAGAGACAATTTACTGTACATAAATATACTCAACTTTCCTAGGAGAAAAACAACAAATAGGTACATTGATATATTAAGATATTAAAAGACTAGGAATGTGCTTTTGTTTTAGCATAAAAATGAAAATAAATTATCTTCATAAAACTGGTTATATAATGAAATGAATTAAACACTATTATTGAGTAATTCAACATGATTTCATTGAACTTTCGCCCTCATTAAAAAACAGAAACATTTCTTTATTAATATTCTAAAAAAATATTGTTTCTTTGTAATTTAGCAAGAATAAAGAAAGTGTTTTTTCATTTCTATGACAAATGCAAAAAGGATCATCAGCATCATCATTATCACTAACAACATATTGAGTCCTTGTCTTTTTGGCAATGTTTCCTCGGTTAGTGGAAGAGACATTTTTGTAGACCGAGATAATTGTTATTTTTGTACAAATATTAAGTTCTCCTTGTGAGGTAGCTGGATTTCCCTACGTTAAATATTGACATTGTGTCTAACTCTGTTCTCTGGGAGGAAGTAAACAAAAACAGAAATAGCAACAGCAACAACAAATTTATTTAAAATAAAAGAAACGCATGTATAAAATTATTAACAAAAACCCTTTGGTAATTATTGCTTTTAATGCAAACTTTATGTAAAAAAAGTAATTATTGGAAAGTTATCGAGGTTATTGTTATGTGTAAATATACGCGTGCGTAAACGTAACCGAATAAAAACTACTTGGCCTTTTGGCTAGAAGTAAAATGTAGTATCTGCGCTGAATCTGCACTTCGTTTTCATTTCCTCGGTCTGTACACTAGACATCCTGCTAGACCGAGGTAATTGACATTTTTTTCAATCAAAAGTGCCCCGATAGGGGAAGCTGGATTTCTCCACGTTAAATATTCATATTGTGCCTAACTCTGCTCTCGTGAAAAGAAGTAAATAGGAACAGCAATAGCAACAACAACAACATTTTGTTTTAATAATAAACGCATGATTTACAGAAACACTTTCATAATTATTGCGTATGATGCAAATTTAATTTTTTTAAATAAATTATTCGAAAATTATCGAGGTTGTTTCTATGAGTTAATATACGCGTGCGAAAACTTAACCGTAAAACAACAGATAATGCAATAGAAGTTATGATTTTGAATTCTAAAATTAATTCATTAACTCGCTTGAATAAAATTACTACAGATAATAATCAAGATATTGATATCAAGAAAAGTGTATTGAATATATTATAAAATAGCAGAATCAAATTATAAGTGAATCGTACTGAATATGAATTTATTCGACAATGTTTAAAAAATAAATATGCAAATAAGTTATAGCCTTAGGGAGTGTTTAGTCAGATTTTCCGTGAGTATATATATATATATATACGGCATGTGAAAATATTTTAGTGTATAATTTAATTAGGTAGAGTTAACTTGTTAATATATAAATATTGTTAAGATAAATGAAAACAATACTTTCGCATTTATTTATCTAGAACACAAAAAAATACATTGCCTTTTGTAATTTAGAAACATTCGTCTATATGACAAATGTTAAAGTAATCATCATCATAATCACAATTAACATGTTGACTCCTTGGCTTTTTGACTAAGAGCAAAAGGTTGTATCTGTCCTAAATCTTCACTTAGTTGATTATGTCATGGGTCAATAAAGATAAATTCCTTCTACACCAAGGTAATTGACTTTTTTGTTCCAATCAAGAGTTTCCCTTTTTAGGGAGCTGGATTTTCCCGACGTTGAATATTGACATTGTGGCTGACTTTACTCTCTTAGAAGGAAGTAAATAGGAACAACAACAGAAACAACAACAACATATTTATATTAAAAAAATAATAAACACATGTATTTAATTATTAACATAAATCCGTAATTATTGCGTTTAATGCAAATTTTATTTTCATAAAGTAATTATTTGAAAGTTATCGAGGTTTTTGCTGTCTATAAATGTACGCGTTCGTAAATGTAACTGAAAACAAAATAAAACGGAAGTCATGATTTTGAATTTTAAACTTAATTCATTAAATCGCTTAAATAATAATACTACGTATAATAATTAAAATATTGATATCAAGACGAGTTTTTCGTATATATAATAAAATAGGAAAATCAAATCCAATCAGTCTACTCCCGATCTTTGCTAAAATTTTTGAATCATTAATCAATCTTGCTATAGTTTGACACCTAGCTAATCCTAAACCTCTTTGTGATTATCAATACGCATTTAGACAAGCACGATCTACCGCAGATACCCAGTGTATGAGATATGCGTTTAGCGATGACTGTTAAGTCATCGCTAAACGCATATCTCATACACTGGACAAAGTACGTGAAGCTAAGGCGGTAGCGCTTGATATATCCAAGGCCTTTGACAAGGTCTAGCATGTTAGGCTTCTCCTAAAACTGCACTCATATTGTATTACTGGACAAATATTTAATATAATTAAATCCTTCCTAACAAAAAAAAATCCAGATTGTCCTTGATGGGCGTTCATCTAAGCAACATGGCATAAATGCTAGTGTACCCCAAGGATCCATCCTAGGCCTTCTACTGTTCTTGATTTTCATAAATAACCTCCCTGATGTAATTGAGGGTGAGATAGGAATATTTGCCGAGGACACCACGCTCTACTCTCGTCATGTGGGCAAAACCGACGCGCACATATCTGAGGCAATGGCTGAACCCTTCGAAAATTACCTCCAGGCTGTAGTAGATTTGCGTAACAAATGGATGGTAACTTTTAGTGTCGCAAAGACAAAGTTACTTTCCTTGAATAACTACAAGAAACCTTTCCAACAACGAATTGTCATGGCAAATAAGCTCCAGTCCCTATCCCATCGCCGCAATGTTGCTTCCTTGTGCCTGTTTTACAAGTACTCCTATGGACTGTGCTCTGATGAACTTGCTGCTCTGGTGCCCCCACGACAAAAACACACTCGACCTACTCGACAATCTGTCAACTCCTATCCATTCACTGCGGAGGTCCCCAGATGCCGAAGAGGTTTCTACCCCAAAAGCTTATTTCCACGTGTTGCTGGACTCTGGAACTCCCTCCCTGCTCCCTGTTTTCTGACGGTACTGACATGTAGAAATTTAAAACTAATGTAAACAGACATCTCGCTGCACAGCCTTTTTTCAGTAGCCCATTACGTCTACAGTGGTGGTCTGTTTTGTTTGATGTGAACTATGTAACCAAAAAGGTAAGTTGCGATGTGTTTGTGTCAGATCTAGCATTCTACAAGAGCTCTTATAAACATCCAGGGTGATCTGGCATCAGGGTGCATCGTCCTCTGGCTAACAACCAAACAAATGCATCATAAGCATTGCTTTTCGAAATTGCTAATCATGACTGCAACACCGTCAAGTGAAACCATCCTTTCTCCCGTTTATTTCTATATCAATGAAGAGAAACAGCGAGTTTATAAGCAGGCGCCGAGGTGAAGGAATCTAGTGTAACTATGAAAATAAAGATGTAGGTAGTACATTATAAACAAAACGACATATTATAAAACGTAGTAATACTATTTTCCCCATAGCTTGTAAATAAAAACAAGAGTTTAATGACAAAAATCGCGCAGATGAAGACTCGTTTAGTAAACAAAATGTGATGGACATTTTGTTTGATTTATTTAAATGTAATTGCTGATACAGATTTGCTAAAGGTGACAATTCTTCAACCAAGAAAGAATTGCCAAGAGTTCCAGATCAATGAACGGCAATCAACGTATCGTTTCAATTTTATTTTGATTGTAATTAGTGCAAAGTAATCAAGGGAGGCGCGATAGCGCTCTATCCCTTAATAGACTTCAAAAACGTCTTATGCTAGAAATCTCATTTCTTTGATCAATCATAACTCAAAAACCAATGAACCAAATTAGTTAAAACTTTGCACCAATTTTTTTTTGATAGGTTCTATAAGTGTGTAAAATGTCAGCATCATTAGTCAAGGCAACCCAGAGATCCAGAAAGGTCAGGCATGATTTTGTGGTATCCGTGTGTACGTACGTACGTGTGTGCAACCCTGTATCTCATCAACTATTTGAGGGATTCAGCTGATTTTTGTCAGAGATAGAGTTTAGTGTATGGCATTTAAATTTAAGTTTACCATATATTCTAGTTTTCCAGAAAATTCCAAAAAACCTTATTATCGAACGTATTTATGTAGTAATCCGATAAAAATGCTGAGTCACTGAAAACGTCCTATAATCCCTTGCCGGATGTACCCGGTCTTGCCCTAAATCCTGTCCGGTTGCATCAGGTTATACCATAACTTCAGTTCGGATGTATCAATAACATCATAGGAAGGCTACGATTTTAGTAGTGCTGTGGATTCCTCCTTGATTTTCTAAGTACTCAGCGTTGTCCAGGAGAAAGGTGCTCAATATCCTAGATAGAGCTACTGTAGTAATATGTTTGGATAATATTTTAACGCAATCTACGTTTCTCTTCAGACTATTGTGTACATGGAAATGAGGGGAAATTAGTAAGAGTGATTTTAGTAGTGCTCGGGATTCCTCCTTGATTTTCTAAGTACTCGGCGTTGTCCAATAAGAAAAGTGCTCAATATCCTAGATAGAACTACTGTAGTGATATTTTTGGATAATATTTTAACGCCATCTACGTTTCTTTTCGGATTATTGTGCACATGTAAATAAGGGGAAATCAGTAAGAGTGATTTTAGTAGTGCTCTGGATGCCTCCTTGATTTTCTAAGTACTCGGCGTTGTCTGGGTGAAAAGTGCTCAATATCCTAGATAGAGCTACTCTAGTGATATGTTTGGATAATATTTTAACAGCATATACGCTTCTTTTCGGACTATTGTGCAGATGAAAAGGAGGAGGAATCAGTAAGAGTGATATTAGTAGTGCTCTGAATGCCTCTTAGATTTTCGAAGTACTCGGCGTTGTCCGGGAGAAAAGTGATCAATGTCCTAGATAGAGCTACTGTGCAGATGAAAAGAAGGTACAATATAGACCTCGGAGGCTTGTGCAGAATAGGGATCATGGGTGTTTCTGCAGTATAGGGACAAGGGGTGATTCTACAGTATAGGACCCAGCACCGGGGGTGTTTTTACAATATAGGACCCGGAGGCTTCTGCAGAATAGGGACCATGGGTGCTTCTGCAGTATAGGGACCAGGGGTGGTTCTACAGTATAAGACCAAGCACCAGGGGTATTTCTGCAATATAGTACACGGAGGCTTCTTCAGAATAGGGACCATGGGTGCTTTTGCAGTATAGGGATCAGGGGTGCTTCTAATATTTATATGTATGGGGGAGGATGAATACATTTTTTGGGGGGGTGGGGGTGAAATCTTTTCTTTTTGGGGGGGGGGGGTAAACAAATATATTTTTTTATTTTGCATTAAAAATTAAAAGTATTTATATGTATGGGAGAGGATGAAAAAAATTGGGGTGGGTGGGGGGTAACATTTCCTTTTTTAAACTCAAAATATTTTTATGTAACAAATTTTTTTTGGGGGGTCAACATTTTTTTTTTCTTTTTAATTAAAAATATTTCTATAAAAAATATGGGGGTGTTGAAAAAAATTTTATTTAAAAAATTTTTTTATTAAAAATATTTCTATGTATGGAGGAGGATACAAACACAAATTGGGGGGTTCAAAAAATTATTTTGTCTTTTTTTAACCTAAAAATATTTCTATTTATGATAGTGACACTACATGAATGAACAGAGATAGGTAAGTATGTAGTATGCCCACCAGAGCCACAATAGTTACGAATATAGTATGCGCACCGAGGCAGCGATAGGTATATATATAGTATGTGCAAGGGGTGTGGGAATAGGTACGTATATAGTAGTGCATAGGGGTGACGATAGGTACGTATATAGCATGTGCACAGGGACGGAAATAAGTACGTATATAGCACGCCTTCTGGGGTTGCGATCGGTACGTATATAGCCCGCGCACCAGGGCGGCGATAGGTACGTATTTAGCATTCGCACCGGGGTTGCGACAGGTACGTATATTGCACGCGCACCGGGGCGGCGATAGGTACGTATTTAGCATTCGCACCGGGGCGGTGATAGGTACGTATTTAGCATTCGCACCGGGGGGTGATAGGTACGTATTTTGCATTCGCACCGGGGCGGCGATAGGTACGTATTTAGCATTCGCACCGGGGCAGCGATATGTACATATTTAGTATTTGCACTGGGGCAGCCATAGGTACTTGTGTAGTATGCACACCGGTGCAGCAATAGGTACGTATTTAGCATTCGCAGCGGAGCGGCGATAGGTACGTATATGAGCATTCAGGGGTGGCGATAGGTACGTATACAGCATGTGCACACGGGCGGCAATAAGTACGCATATCGCATGCGCACCGGGGCGGTGATAGGTATGTATTTAGCATGCGTTCCGGAGCGGCGATCGGTACGTATATAGCACGTGCATCGAGGCGGCGATAGGTACGTATATAGTACGCACACCGGGGTGGGGAAAGGTACGTATTTAGTATTCACACCGGAGCGGCAATAGGTACGTGTTTAGCATTCGCACCGGAGCGGCGATATGTACATATTTAGTATTCGCACTGGGGCAGCGATAGGTACTCATGTAGTATGCACACCGGGGCGGTAATAGGTACGTATTTAGCATTCGCACCGGGGCGGCGATAGGTACGTATTCAGCATTCGAACAGGGCGGCGATAGGTGCTTATATAGTATCAGCACCCAGGCGGTGATAAATACTTATATATTATCTGCACTGGGGCGGCGATAGGTACGTATATAGTATGCGCACCGGGGTGGCGATAGATACGTAAATAGTATGAACACCGGGACGGAGATAAGTACCTATATAGAAGTCGCAGACAGAGGTGGTACTTTTTATAGAAATATGTCATACTATTGCCCTGGGTAACGTAGGAGCAATTGTGGGGAAGAAACACCTTTCGCAAAAGGCAAAATGAGAAAGTAGCGGTGAAATGGGGTGACTAGGGAACTGAAAGGTAGAAATATAAAGAGACGGCTATAGAGAGAGGGAGAGACATAAAAGTATGAATATAAAGATATTACACACGCGATTTTTCGTCAATTATATGTTTTTATGACCCTGAGCAACGCCGGGTAGCCCCGCTAGTTATATATTAGATTATATCATTTGGGTCATTGATATCTAACTGCAGTCCTATCCGACTGTGAAATAGTTGAAGAAGATTTTCTTTTAGTTCTGTGAAGAAAAGTATAAAAGTCGGCAGTTTAAAGACTTAAAAGCTAAGGTTTAATTTTGCACTGTAACGAAACGCAACCAACTATGTGCGAAACGACTCCCCCGTCACTCTCTCTCCCCCTCTCTCACTATATATCTCCCTATCTATTTTTTTTCTTTTTTGTTCAACTGGTAGCGCACACACGCAAATCCAGGCACTTCCTATTAAAAGTGTTCATTAGGTTATATTAATTGTACTATGTTATATAAAGTATTAGTTGTAATGATTAACGGAAATAAAGTAGTAAATTAAGCATTATTATTATTTATAATGTAGCTCAAAGTATCATTTGAAATGAAGTGGAATATGCGAATGAAGTGACGCGCGAGCGCGCTCTATTCCTTAATAGACTACAAAAACGGCCTCTGTTAGAAATCTCATTTCTTTGATCAATCATAACTCAAAGACCAATAAACAAAATTAGTTAACACTTTGACAATTTTTTTTATAGGTTCTATAAGTGTGTAGAATTTCAGCATCATTGGTCAAGGCTACCCAGAGATCCAGAAAGATCAGGCATGATTTTGTGTTTCCCGTGTGTTCGTACGTACGTATGTGCCACCCTGTATCTCATCAACTATTTGATGGATTCAGCTGATGTTTGGCAGTGTCTAGTTAATGGCATTTAAATTTCAGTTTACCATATACCTTAGTTTTCCAGAAAATTCCAAAAAACCTTTAAAATAACCATTGTATTGAGCCAACACACACACAGACACAATGCATACACACTTTCACTGTTTTACGCATACTCCACTGAACCTAACCGTAACGACGACGTCAAAGTTAGCGCGGGTCCTAATGTAACAAAGCACCCTCTATTTGTTAGTAAGTTACGCTTGCTTTATTATGAGCAACCCCCCCCCGGATAAGAGTGAAATACTTTTAAAAAATAATAATTTGCATTCAAATAACGTGTGTACGATGGACACTCTCCTAAAAAGGGTTGATATACCGTAAAAATTTGCAGGCTTACCAAAAAAAAACGAAACTGTACTTGTTACTTTCGTCTCTCTCGTTTTTGTTACATACTTTTAAAAACTTTTTGCGATTTATTTATTTGTTTTTCTTGCATTTTTCACTTTTCAATTACGTTTATTCTCTCTCTCTATTTTCTCTCTATCACTCTCCTACGAACATACACACTCTCTTTCTTTCGTACGCGCTCTCTGTGTTTCACTGAAAAAACAAACAAAACAAACAGTGCTTAATGTGAGTTAAAAATAAAAACAAAAAAAAATAATACTGGCTGTCTCTCGAACCAAAAGAAAGGAAATAAATGGTTTTAACGTTTAAAGTTATCGTCTGCCAGCGTTTGCGTTGGCACAGCTCGTAAGGAGTTTTATTAGTTTCATTAGTTTTATTCGTAAATATTTTAAATACATTTCAAGAACAGATATTGGATTTTTTTTATATATGTAGTAGTATTTGAAGCACAGAAATTCATAGAAGTTACCTTTATTTTTGATAATGTTGCATTATAAAATGAAAATAGTTCACATTTCTCTCTCTCTCTCTCACTCTCGTCGTTCAAATGTTTAACCAAAGAAAAGGTGCATAAACGTCGTCTCCTCCTCCTTCCACGCTGAAGCAACAGTAGTGAGCGAGGTCAGTTAATGGTTTAAGTTAATTTTGATCTTCTTAACAACTTCATTTAGTTAGCTCAGTGGTAAAGTCACGGCTTTTCAGCTAGATGTTACGGTTTCGATACCAAGTCTCTCCAGCCAAATTATTTGTTGTTTATTTTGAATTTCTTTAGAAGCATGACACACGTACGTACAAATTAATGTATTAATATATGGATACGGCGGTTTCCAGGGAAGGAAAATCCTATTTTGATTTACCATTCGTACAGGGCGCCACATAGAACAGTTTTATACAGGTAATTCATCAATTTCTTGTCAATTTCTTTTTTTTGTTTCTTGCTCAGAAAAGTACTGATTTTACAAGAATAAACCATAATTCTAAACTACACCTAACATTCTTTTAAACATAACTCAATCATATAAGCTATGTTACATTTTAGCATAGGAATACGAAGGCCTTAGATAAAACAACGTTGATTAACTCACAGTTAATATAAGTATATATATTAACTGTGAAAAAATGTGTTCTAGTTTGAATTGTATCATGAATAAATATACACTCATCATAATTTAAAAAAAACTATTTACCTGTGAATATTGGAAGAAACATTGATTAGTCAAACTACCAACTATATCAGTTATGAGAAGGCATTTAATTGAGGCATAGCCTTTACAAAAGCAGTGACATTCCATGAAAAATGCCAGTATACTGAAATCATATGCCCTTAATAGGGTTAAGATGAACATTCATATACACTAAACACTAAATTTACAAAAGCAAAGAAATTCCAAAATTTTTACACTTTTATTGTCATTAAGGGTATGCGAGCACAACAGGGCTATGTATTTTACTGGTAGGAATTTTTCTTCAGCGCAAAACATCGAACAAGATTTAATCGTTTATACAAAATCTATTGGGCTTTTCCGAAGGGAATTCTGCTGGAACTCATCGTCTTCTTTTATTGACAAACGTTCTGATCGATCTGATGTCCTTAGGGAAGCTACCTAATATCGACTGGGCATAGGTCGATCCAGTAAGAACTTAGATATTGACTGTAGGCTACGTGTTGAACCCTTAGGCAAGGTTACAAAGTAAGAACCGAAATAAAGTACCATTCTGTTGCCTATATTTGTGATATTATAGCCGAAGAGTACTGTTTTTAGTTCAGAGAAAACGAACATTTCAGATAAATAAAAAATACCAAGGTTTACAGTTCACATTTTTTAATTTAAAATTCTTGTTTGCGGATCTTCAATCTGAATTGTAAAAAATGTATTATATTGTTGAAAAACTACAGTAAAATTCGTTTATATATAAAACAAATGGTGAAAGTTGTTAATTCTAATAAATTAAAGTGTGAAACTTAAAATTGACTTATATACAACAAGAATACCTTCTTTTTCTTTAATACATAACAATGATGCTAGTGTCGTATGAATAATGGTTCCACTCGGGCGTGATTGATAAGGATACTATAAAGGTAAGTAAAATACCAGTTTAAATGTTTATTAGTAATGCTTATATTAAAAGTGCTAAAATAGTAACAATGTTTACATTTTTTATAAGAAAAAATCCTAGCAGAAATATACATAGCCCTGTTGTGCTCGCATACCCTTAATGACTATAAAAGTGTAAAATTTTGGGAATTTCTTTGCCTTCGTAAATTTAGTGCTTAGTGTAAATGCATGTTCAACTTAACCCTATTAACGGCATATGATTTCAGTATACTGGCATTTTCATGGAATTATATGTAAACAACAATTCAGGAGTTATCTAACATATATATTTATATATATATATATATATATATATATATACACATATATTACTAGTGGAAGAATACCTTAGGTTCTACCACACACACACACACATATATATATATATATATATATATATATATATATATTGTGTTTAATTAGGCAGCATTCTTTCATTCATGAAAAAGTTGTTAAACATACACGAATACCACTAATTGATTATAATTTTTATTTTTTCAATTATTCTAATTATTTGTTGGTCAAAATCAAAAATGTGGATTAATCTTCCATACGTATCACTCGTAATTTCTATTTTTGTCAATCATCTTTAGGTGACAAACACAAATGGACAAAAATGGATACAATTCATAAAAGCAGCCGATAAGGCGCATGTGAAATGAATGAGACTTCAAATGAACAAACAGGTGCAGTTTATATATATATATATATATATATATATATATATATATATATATTTATATATATACACAATTATTTTTTAATGTTTCCATTAATGCATTTTTGACTCATGTATTTTTTCTCTTATGTAATTTATCCTCGTTCTATTCATCATATGATCAATGTTCTGAATGTTTTGAATGTGTTTAATTAATTAATCAATTAGCTGTGTTTCTTCTGCTTTGAAAATCCTTTCACTCATGTCGATATTTTGTAATTAAATCTGATGGGTTTGTTTCAAGAAACTTCTATATGTAATGTTTTAAAATGAACTTACGAACACGCGTTTTGGTATCATCACCATAAATAATGGGCAATTGAATATTTCCAAAATGTACTAGAAACGATCGTACGCCGAATGGTAGTTTCTTTTGGATTTTTAACCAATGTTAAAATTATTTTGATCTAAAATATATATATATATATATATATATATATATATATATATATATATATATAAAGACAGGTTAATTTTATATTCAAATAAAGATTGTTTTTTTTATTTTTACATTTTCACATTTTAAAAAGCATAACATTCCTTTCCTGTGATGTGTATGTTTACGATTCGTTTCGTTTCAAGTTGGCCAACCAACATTATCATGTCAATATAAACTCTGTCAACTACAAGTCCATCAGAAAAAACATCCACTAAGAAAAAAGTTCTTAAATAGAAAAGTCTTGAAAAAAAAACTACACAGGTGATCAAAAAAACAAAGACAAAGAAAAGAATCACTAACACGTGGAAAGACTCTGTGAGACGCGATTTTGAATTTTTAAGTTCAAATTTAGCACACTAAAATACGCGGGCATTCGAAAATGTTAATTCAAAGATATTCCATTAATTTCGTTAATTAATCCTGCCATTAATTTATAAAAAGTTTGTATTCATTCGAAAGTTAGTTTAATTCGTTAAAAAGTACTTCATTTGAATTAAAAATGCGGATTAATATCATTTGTTGTACGTTTACATCGACGGTTTGATTCCTGTAAAAGTAGTCATGTGATGACGGCTCGTAGACAGACGCACGTGTCCATGAGTTGTTTTATGTATGTAAAAATAAATATATAAGTAAAAACAATAATAAGTGTGTATATATATATATATATATATATATATATATATATATATATATATATATATATATATGTATATAGATTTGTAAATATATATTATATATGAATATCTTTAGAAGTGAAAGTATAAAATATGAAAAAAACTCGCACCCATAGAAACAAATGAAAAGCCTGACCATCGAATTGTATTAAAAATTCTCGACAACAACACGACGCCAATACTAATAAAATCTTACGCTCGTCAATCCAGTAATCCGACACAAAACGACGATTTAATTTTTTTTCTTTTTCCTTTCCTCTCGACGTATCGTAATGTTATCGTCACCGTATTAACTTTATACTCAGCACAAGAACCTATGGTACAAGGCCTGAAGATGGAGATAGTGTACCCAGCGTTCTTAAAATAAGGCATTATTACCATTTTAAAAATCGGCTGGACAGCGTCGTTTGCATCCCAGGTCGGGGTGCCTCAGGAAGTAAGCAATAAACTCACTCCATCCCAAAAACGGGGTGACACGTCTTCAGAAACTGGAACCCCTATGACTTCCCAGTACGAATACTTCAGCACGGCAGATAAAAGGTGACCAAAGTGACTCAATTTCTGGCGAATCGATTGTCGAAATTGAAACATCGATACACCAATTTCATCGAGCCACGTCCTCATGTTTTCACCTTTCAGCACTATCTTTAATTAATCGGGCGAGAAAGGTGTCATCCTATCCTTTGGTTACCGTATTCACCCTGCGTTTTATCACATCCACTGCTATAAGAAGTTTACCATACACTGGCAGGTGCCCTACGAGTCTTCCACACAGAGAAATAATAGTCCGTCATGTGAGAACTTCAGGGATGCAAGAGATCACATATGCTCGTTTCGATTGCACGGTGTCACCTTCTACACTAACGTCTACACAAAGCACGCGTAGACCGTCTTCGAGCCGGTCTGGGTTCTTGCACTTTAGGACAAACTCTGCCAATTTCGCTTGAATGGGCATCGCTGACTTGACTTCTTCATTAATCTAAATGTCTTCGAGATAAGCTGATGTCGCCTTTTGACAGTTCCTACTGGCATAAAACAGCACTGACGATAGCCTTCATGATCTGTGGCGCTGCATTTAGCCCAAAACACAGTCTGGTAAGACAGTATCTTTTGCCGCGAAATACCACCGTCTGGCATAGCCATAGTTTTTTGTTGACCTGCATCTCTCAGATAGGCCCTCACTCAGATAGAGTAATGATACATTCGATCCTTTCTGGTTCCGGTTCCTACACATGGTCGCACATAGATAAACATCAGCCGTGTAAGCCTGCATATATTAATTTTCCTCACGGTAATCCATGACTGGTTGCACCTTTGATTTGTTATATGGTACCACTGGTATAAAACGGATCATACTTTTAAGAGCTCAAAGTTGTTGGTTAGGGTATGGGACCTATCAGCAATCTTTTACCCAGGCGTCAAGCTCTTGGTCATACGCGACCTTAACATTCGCGGCTAAGGGACAATTTACGCCATTCTGTAGCTTGGTCAGTATTTTATTATCCGTCCACTTCCACGACGCGGCTCAGATTATTTGGCGTTAGTCAAAATTTATTTTGAAGTCTGGCTGATAGATTCAAAGTGCGAAACACACCGATTTCTTAGGAAACTGTAAAGTCCCAGCTGGTGTTATTAGAACACCACACATTGCCTTAATAGCGGCATATCTGAGCAGTAGGTCAAATCCCAGTATGTGTTTCTGTGTTACTAAGTCATTGACTTTACCGGATACACCGTGCAAATCGTTCCTCCACAACACGCATGAGTCTTCTCATTTATAGTCATTATTGGGATTCTCCGACCTTTTTGACTCCACACAAGCGACCAGTTTTCTCTACACTCTCAATTCAGTCCACTACATAAGTTAATCCGTCAAGCTCAGGAATGAGTTTTAAGTCGAACTTATTATGCCACAAAACAGCACAGAACACTGCAGAAAACTGTATATAATAACTTGTAGAGGGGAAAGTTGAAAAAAGTAAAAAAAACTCGTAAACACCAAAAATAATGAAAAGCCAGACCTTCGAATTGTATTATAATTCTCCAAAACACAACGACGCCAACTCTAACAAACATCTGACTCTTGTCAGTCGGATAACCCGGCAAAACACGCCACTTCAGTTTCTTTCTCCTTGTCTCGCCTAAAACTCGACGCACGTAATGTTATCGTTACGGTATTTACTTCCTTCCCACCGCAGGTGAGAAGAGAGGGGCAAAGACCAGCACCCCTAAAGAAGGAACATTCTAAGCATTTAAAAGTTGCGTGAGCATTCGTTGGTCGAGGCCTGGGAGGGTAGACTTTATAGGACTACCCAGATCGAATACCTCAGCCCGACACATAAAAAGCCACCAAAGTAACCCAGTCGTTGCCGGACTGATTGTCGAGATCAGAACCTCGATATGACGGAAACTGGTGGTTATCGTCATGGTATTTACTTCCTTCCCACTGCAGGAAGATATAACACAAAGCCGGGAGGTGGTGAGAGTCAACGTAGCCCGGTCGGTGTGTTTTAGGCAGTAAGCAATACACTTACTTAACCCCAGAGAGGGGAGCCAATGCCTTGGAGAAGCGATCTCCTGTGACTACCCAAGACAACTACCCCAGATAAAATGCCCTTAAATTGACAAATTTTCTGCCGATTGGATTGTCGAGATAGGAAACTTGACTGGTATGTCCGTGACATAAAGCCAACGTAATGTTATTGTTACCGTATTTACTTCGTTCCCACCGCAAGAAGATGTGGATAAACGCCTAAAGGTGGGAAAATTAAAGCCAGCTACCTGATGAAGGGTCACTCTGACCTTTTGAAAGTTGTCTAGGCAGCTCTATCGGTATTTCCAGGTCGGTGTGCGTCAGGAATAAGGCGATAAACTTACTCCACGCCAAAGAGGCGAGGCAACCCCTAGGATCATGCACCTTGTAAGACTATTCAGAACAAATACCCCAGCCTGACAAATGAAATACCACCGAAGTCCTACACGTTCGCCCTAACTGATTATCGAATTCGGAACTTCGACTGGTATATTAACGACATGACGACAACTGAATGTAAGCGTCGTATACGTGGAAGCAAGTGTTTACTCTAAATTTCAATGATAATTCGCCCATGCAAACAATAGTCAATTGCATAAATAGACTTGTTGCGTACAAAAGTAACAAGATTCTGTCTTGTAAACGGAATTATATAGGTTAAATATCAGATGAACGATACACCGCGCGGGTTGTTGTAATAATATCCGTCCCAGGTCGAGGATAACAATATGTATATCATTTTAGACCACACATCTTCTTGAATGCCTTCTAGACACACCCCTCGGGTTTCTTCAGTCTCTGTACAGGGGTTTGTCAGACACTCTGACATAAGGATAGTTTTTCTTTGAAGTAATCCCTGACCAAATATTCAGAAAATGGTGTGCTCTCTCCTCAAGCCATCCAGCACGTCTCCCGAATAAAGGGTAGCTTTGTATAAAGAATTAGAAGCCGTTGACAATGAAAAAATAAATAATAAAAAATATGAATAAAACCAAAAATAAATACTGGCAGCTCGGCACCCAGGATAAAAAGGGCCCATCAACCCGTTCATACATCTGGCTGGAAGAAGTAAGACATGCTGCAAACATTCCTCAGAAAAGGGTGCTCCAGGCAATACAGAAGCCAGCCCGGGGAAATATATATATATATATATATATATATATATATATATATATATATATATATATATATATATATATTTATACATATATTTATATATATATTTATATATATATTTATATATATATATATATATATATAATTATATATATATATATATATTTATATATATATATATATATATATATATATATATATATGTGTATATATATAAACAAATATTTATATATATATACATAATATATATATATATATATTAGACATACGTTATTGTATATCGCGGATTTATTTTTGTTCATTTTAATTATCTCGATCTTTTCTTGTATTTCTGTCTAATTGTCGTAGGTATTTTGTTCTATTATCGATTCGTAAATAATATTATTCATTGTGAGGCGTCTAGTCTAAATGTACAAAGCTTCAAATATGTTCAGCGTCGTACAAGTAAGTCCTCGTGTAGAACGTTTGTGTTATTAACTTAGAGTTGTCTGAATTGTGTATGTGGGAGGTATGTTTCTCCAAATGTTTGTTGATATAACTTGAGTCGGAAAGATGTAAGGTGAGCATTCGGGTAAAAGCATTATATGTGTGCCCAATGTAACATATGTTATATATATATATATATATATATATATATATATATATGTAAGCTATAATAAGTAATGTATATTTTAAATGTTCTAGTTATTACATTATCCGAGAATTGTCTAATATTTATCTTCGACCAACTACAAGGTCAATAAAAGTGTATTACAAGTATATATATTATATTGATTTATTCCAATGGCAATGCAAACATTAATTTAAAGAAATAATGTTCATAAGTTATTTTAGTTATTATTTTATATTTTTATTTTACATTTGTTTCAACACTATATATTAATAAATACTTTTTACTTTTAGCTTTTTGTACTCTTACACGTGTTTTTGGCAGATTGAGACAAAATAACAGTTTAATAGTCCATCTTTCAATCTTCAGAAAATATTAGAATGTTTATGAAAATTGCTGTTACAAATTAAATAAACATTCTAATATTTGAGAAGATTGTGAAATAGGCTATTAGACAGAATTTGAACACGTGTAAGAATGCAAACAAGTTACGATTAAAAATGGTTTTTATATATAAGTTGTAAATGATAAACTTCCACGGAGGTGTTGAAATAAATATTAAATGAAATAAAATAAAATAATAAAAATAATCAAAATTGAAAGAAAATATTAGAATAAATCAATTTAACAAATATATATAACAAATATATATATTCAGATAAATGTTATTATATAACTTTTTCTGGATTATTTTCAAATCTTCCGGAACTTTCTTTCAGTATTTCAGTAAGATTGTTCATTTTTTATCTTTATTTTTCAGAAACATGCTGAAAAGGCAAGTTTTAAAATGAAATAGATTCATAAAAAATACACCTCCGTGTTATTTAATATTATTGACCTGGAGGCGACCATTGTATTCCCAGCTCTTCAATAAAATAACAAAGAAATATTATGTTGTAAATTTCTCAAGTTTTCCAGATCAGTTTTGTAAAACAAAGTTTAACGAAGTTTACAAAGAATATGATTCGAAGTTTGGAAAATTCATATATATATATATATATATATATATATATATATATATATATATATATATATATATATATATATATATATATATATATATATATATTTATATATAAGCAAAAATCCATACACATATAAAAATATAAATATATTTATTATATCTACGTATACATATATATATATATATATATATAGAGAGAGAGAGAGAGGGAGAGAGTGATAGATAGATATAAAAAGTGTCATTTTTCACGTTAAGCAGAAAACATATATACACATAAATATTTGTAAATATAGGCATACATAGATTTATAAATGCACACATGTAAAACATACATAAGTATATATGAATAGAAACATGCACTTTGGTGTTCATGTACATATATATATATATATATATATATATATAGTTTTAAAGGTTCATACTTTTTTTTTTAATAATATATATATATATATATATATATATATATATATATATATATGTGTGTGTGTGTAACACTATTCAACTCACATTACTGTTTGCTAAATATATATACATATATATATATACATATGTGCATTTCTCTCCATATATATGTCGATATGTATTTGTGTGTATATTATCATATTTGTTTAATATATGTCTATATTATACATATATATATATATATATATATATATATATAGGAAGAACAGTGATGTATATGTGTAGTAGTCAACTTCGGTACTTAGATACTAGATATATGTATAGGTAGAAATATACATACATATGTTATATTATAAATTCCCCTATATTCTGAAAACGTGTAAAGTTAGCTAGTATGGATTATGAACTGGGTGAAAGAAATAGAATGAAGTTCAAAATAGGTGCATATGTTATTTGAGACAGACAGAAATGTTCCCATGGGGATTCATTCTGAGAATCATAATACACTGGATGTTAGCTGGCCGAGATGAACCACTCAAAAAGCGATATTGAGTTCTGTTATGACATTGGTTGAAGGGTCAAAGGGTTCTTACATCACAGATCCTTGGTGAGAAATTAGCTTTCTAAACAGTTCACCATGGAGGCGCGAGATGGGCAGACGTCCATAGACTGAGCCCTGCAATGCGTAGAGTCCGGGTTACATCGCCAGCTATGGGCTAAGACGCAGAGCAAGTTCCAACGGCAGGACAAGAATATAGCCGATTGCATCCGCCACATTCCACAAACAGTATGAAACTGAAAAAGAGCATGAATGAAAAAACCGACGGGTGGAAATCTCTCCGATTGAAGTGTAAAATAAAAGAATAGAATCTCTCTCAAAAGTCTTGCCTTGGAGCGTTTTTGTCTCCCGTGCATGAAGACAGAGTTTATCCACAAGACAGGTACGCCTCTACGATCACGATCAGCAACGGAGATAAGTGTGCAATGAAACCCACGACCAACAGTGAGGCAGAAATCTGTAAGGCAACTTTTAATATTGATTTAAAACGTAAGAACGATTTTAAACATGTTAAGGACATCATAAGTTTAAAGCCAGTGTAAAGGCTTAAGAACTATTGTAAAAATGTTAATTATTCTGCATGTAAATGAACGCTAAATTTACTAAGAGGCCCGGCCGACGTTTCTAACTTTCGCAGTGAGTTTTGTGTTGTTTTGATTTGTGGTGGTGTCTCGAGAAACGCTAACCCCGGGCCTGCGCCATTACGAGTTATAAAAATATATAGAATAAGAGTGTAAGGATGGGTTTAAATATTTATGATAGTTAAAAAAACCTATAATGTCACACATACATAGAATAGAATAGATAGGAATATGGATCAATATATATATATATATATATATATATATATATATATATATATCAGGAATACAGTGCTATGCAGCATCAGTGCAGTTCCAAGGAAAGAAAAATGTATATTTTAAGAAGCGAGGCTACCAGCATTTGTAAACAACTTTTTTTCAACAATAGTTTATAATTTTATTATTTTCTAAATTTTATAATTTCATAGTACGTTTCAAGCATTTATGCCCTTGTCAGAGATTCTTACCATTTGTGAAAATGTTTCTATTTTACCCAGTTTAACGTCTTTGTGCATGTGCTGAGGTGTGAGTTCGTGTATATCTGTGTTCATATCATTTGCTTCTCTGGGTCAAACTTTAGTGTGTGTTTTTTTTTAAATATGTGTGCTTCTAACATTTATCCTTCCGATAATCTACCTGGGTGATTGAGTATATTTTGTAGAATCCGGGGTTATAGAATTACTTTTGAGATATTATGTTTTTATCGTCACAGGGTCTGTGTGTATGCGATTAGTTTTGATTAGTGTACGTCGGCGCGTCCACGGCATATATGTGTTTTTTAATACATACATACATGCATACATACATGCATACAAATACACATGCATATACATACACACATACCCATATATATATATATATATATATATATATATATATATATATATATATATACATATATACATATATGCATGTATTTACACATATACACACGTATACACACATACATATATAGAGAGATGAGGCGTAACAATAAAGGCAGAGGAAGAACAGTGATGTATACGTGTAGCAGTCAACTTCGGTACTTTAAAACAAACATAATTGTAAATAGATATATAGGTAGAAATATATACATACATAGAATAGAATAGATAGGAATATAGATCAATATATATATATGTATATATATATATATATATATAAAGAAAGAGAGGACTAGATAGTTAGATAGATATGTAGTATCTATCTATCTATCTATATATCAATATATATATATATATATTTATATATATATATATAAATAAGTATGCGGATAGATAGATAGATAGATAGATAGATAGACAGATAGATAGATAGATAGATATATAGAAATATAGAAAGAAAGATAGTTAGATAAGTAGATAGATCAATAGTTAGAGACATTGATGGATATATACACACTCGCAGTCACATCAATATGCATGCATATACACACAGACGCGTGCCATGCATTTTTTCTATGTATGTGTATGTGATACACGCACATGTGTGCGCGTGCACATTGGTTCTTGTCTATACACGTACTCACATTCGTTTTTTTATATTCATGCAGATGCGCGTGGTCTTCATGTTGTGTTATTTGTGTCATGATTATTTTTTACATATTTCACCCCATACAAGGCAGGACACCACTGCAGACGTAAGGCGTTACTAAGAATTAGAGTGTAGGTTTAGGTGTTACCCCTAGTTAGAAGCAGTGTAGCGAGATTTCTGTTTACATTAGTTTTAAATCTCTGCATGTCGGTATTGTCGGGGAAACTAGAAGAAGGGAGGAATTTCAAGAGGCCAGCATCACGAGGAAGCTATTAGAGTAGAAGGATATTCGGTATCTGGGGACCTCCACCCTGAATGGATGGGATTCAGTGGATTGTCGAGTTGGTTGAGTGTATTTACGTCAAGGGGGCACCAGAGTAGCTAGTTCATCGGAGCACAATCCATTTAAGTATGTGTAAAACAAGCACAGGGATGCAACATTGCATCGATGGGACAGGGGCTAGAGTTTGGTTGATAGTGAGGGACCTATTAAGTTGGTGACTCTTTTTTGGACCTTGTCATGGAGGGAGAGACTAGTGGATGATGCACCAGCCAAGATGGGGTAACAATACTCCTTGCATGGGAGGATAGTGGCTTTTTAGAGATACAAGATAATGACAGGTGTGAAGAGTTTACTAGAACGGTAGAGACAGCCCACCTTCTTTGCTGCAGCTTTGGCAATGTCTTCAATGCATTTGTTCCAATTCATGTTACCTGTGAATGTTAGGCCGAGGAGTTTGAATGTTGACCTCTCAGGTAGGGTATTATTTGCCATGACAATCGGTTGTTGGAGACGTTTCTTGTAGTTATTGAAGGAAAGTAAGTTTGTCTTTGCGGCATTAAAAGTTACCAACCATTTATGACCCAAATCGACTACAGCCTGAAAGTCATTTTCTAAGGATTCAGCCATTGCTCGGATATGATCGGGTCCGTTTTGCCTACACGATGAGAGTAAAGCGAATGAATTCAGGGAGATCGTTTAAGAAGATCAGGGACAATAAAGGTCCAAGGATAGATCCCTGGAGTACACTAGCATTTATGTAATGTTGCTTAGATGAACGGCCATCGAGTGCAACCTGGATTTTCTTTTGGTTAAGAACGATTATAACTATATTAAGTATTTTCCCAGTAATACTGTATGAACGTATTTTAAGGAGATCCCTTTTATAAGATACCTTGTTGGGTATATAAAGCGTTTCTGCTCTAGCTTCCCATGACTTGTCGAGTGCATTATACATGCGTTCAGAGATGATTGTTCGGATGTCTGCAGTAGATTGTGCTTGTCTTAATCCATACTAGCGGTCAGAATAAAGTTTAGTATTAACTAAGTGACAGATTATCGCTTGATTGATTAAGAATACAAAGATTTTAGCAAAGATCGGGAGTAGACTGATTGGGCGGTAGTTCTGAGGATCGGTTCTGTAACCAGAATTCTTGTAGACTTACCAGTCAATTTTCCAGCTATCGGGAAAGCAAGATTCAGCAAGGCATTTGTTGTAGAGTTTGGAAGAAACATGGGTCAGTTCTGCAGAGCATTTCTTTATTAGTATTACAGTCCCACAAGCTTTGGAGGTGTCAAGGTGTTTTACGATGTATCTGCCATGGGATGGAGTGATGACAAGGTTATCAAGTGTGGCTTCGATCCGCAATAGGCATTTAGGGAGGGGATGTTTTTTTGAGTCCAAAGTGAAGTTTGAGGCGAAATGCTAGGCAAGTAGTTTAGCTTTATCAGTTGCTGTGCAAACGACACCATTGTGGTTTGATAGTGGGGGAATTGTTGATTGACCATTGTTCACCACAATATTGTCGATTTTCCAGAAATCGCGAGTAGCTTGTTTCTGTGACTGAATGCGGTTTTTGGTTATCTCTGTATCTTTGCCTCACTTATCACGACCCCACAATTATTTCTTGACTCTATAAATGTATGTCTATTTTTAGCTGACTTATGGCGGCCGAATTTACGGAATACTTGCTGCCTCTCAGCAATAAAAACGACACATTCCGAGGTGAACCATTAGGGAGAGTTCAGCTTGCTAAAGGATTTTCGCATGGGGACAAATCCTTCAATGCCTGCTTTGACCCCTCAGTTAACTTATTTGCACACTGATCAGCAGTGAGTGAGAAGGTTTCCCTGCATGGCGCGTCGCTGATGTGATCTCTGATTGACCAAAAATCAGCCTGCTCGTAGTATCACGTTATTTTGAGCAACGGCTCCTCAGCTTTTTGACGAGTTTTTAGGGTGATATGTATCATTAGCACGATGTGATCAGCATTCCCGAGATGCTATGAGCTTTCGTCACTGAACCTCGGGCTTTGAGGTCAAGAACATGTTCAGAAGTGAAGTTTGATGGTATTCTCGATCGGGATGCGGGTTGAGAAATGTACAGTGTGAGAGAGGGAGTGAGCTAAGGAGAAATTATACGTAGAGTTGCCGGCTGCGTCAGTAAATGTGAAGAATCCCAGCCAGTCCAGGTGGTGTGCATTAAAATCCCGAAATACAGTCGAGTCAAGTGAGAGTGCTCTGTCTATGCTACTAGATGCGGAGTTTCGCAGGGTACAATCCTGGGTCAGAAGGGGGCCGGTAAGAAAATCTAAAGCACCTGTAGTCTTGGTCATGTAATTCTAACCGATGTTATCTAGCCAGAGAAAGCGTGTCTCGAACATAAACTCCTAGGACGTTCACATGTTTGTCAGAGTCTTTACAGTAGAGTGGGAGGTAGTCAGTCATATCAAAGTGATGAGGGGAGATTGAGGATTGAAGGTTTGTTTTATTTAGTGTTAGAATATCCGGGGAGTTTGTCAGGAGTAATCTTACTAAGTAGTTTATGTTATCTAAGTCCCTGGATATTTTTAAATGCAGGTATCAAAGGCGGAGGCGAAGGTGTTTTGTTGGGTGTCTAGTTGATGTTTGATTTGATTTTTTTGCAATTACATGTTTGTTTTGATATACAGTGAGGTGGGCAAGGTGGGTGCTTATAAGCTCACACAACCCGTCCATTAGTGCGACCTTGTGCATTGGGGGTTGTGGCCTCGGGAATACCCACCGGAGATAACTGTAGGGCCCCTTTTTATGCGCGACATAGCACGTACAACTACCCACGGTATTATGCAACTGATAGTGGAGCAGCCGTTCCTAGCGCTACCGAAGAGTTTGGACTCCTGTCAGTCTGGAAACAGAAGCCAGACAAGCTGTCTAACCTGTAACCCCAACATGCCGGAATTAGAGTTACCCAGACTGATTATGTAAAACTTAGTGACTAAAAAAATTTCCCCACTTATTTAATGCTTGGTTTTATTGTATATTACAATTAAAGTTATTTCTCATGTTATAAGGTATGAATAATCCGTAGTTTTGAAGATGAGCATTACCTTGATTTTTTTTCTAATGCATTAGTTAATATGTTGAGAGACAAACAATTTTCTGTTTTTCTTGGATTTTTATGTTGCTTTTATGTAAAGGAACTCTGTTATTTAGTGTTTTACTGACGCCTATATAATATTCGTTGCATATTATGCATTCTTGTACACAGATAACATTTTTGGAGGTGCAGTTAAAATCTTTTTTAGTGTGAAGGGCTGGGTTGGGTTTTAGAATGTGTATAACATCCTGTCTATTATTATGTCACAAACCCAACATTATTCATTGATGCATTTTGTGACCCCTTGTGTTATGTGTTTTTTGAGTTTTGATGAAGTTAAAATTTGCTTGATGTGTTTTTGTTTGCGTTTGCCTTTTATTATTTTCGTAGTTTTTAGTATGTTGGTTAGTTTGTTGTTTTGGTTAACTAGGGTTAGGTTATTTGTTATCTCTGTGAATAATTCTGGATAGTTTTTGTTGTGTATAGAGACGTATGCTAATATATGTTGTTTGTTTCGTTTGTATTGGATTCGTAGTTGTTCTAATAGTATTTATTTCATCTGTATCTTTGTGTATTATTTTCGAGGGATATCCTTTTCTTAAGGTGTATCGTAGTTCCTCCAGTCGTACATTGCGGATGTCTTTGTCACTGAATATAGTACACATTCTTCTTGCCAAGAAATATGGTATAGGTTTCAGGATACTTTTGGGGTGATGGCTCTTAAAATGTATATTGTGGGTGTCTGTAGTTTTGTGGTTAATGTCTGTGATGATATGATTGTTTTTAATTTTAACTGGTATATATAGGAAGAGTAGTTCTGCGTGACTATGTTACACAGTGAATTTAATTTTGGGGTGTAGGTTTTTGACATAGTAATAGACGGGAACGCATACACATTCAAAAACCCAAAACAAATATTCACAATCAAATAGAGTTAGAATGCAGCTCCAAACTATTTTTCTATGTACTACAATGAATACTATGCAACAAATACTATACAGGCGACACCAAGCCATTTAATAAAAGAGTTACTTTACATAAATACAACATGAAAATCCCCCCAAAGAAAAGTGTTTGTCTTTCAGCATGTGTACTTATATAGCAGAGGGGCATTCAAAGTAATACTCATCTTCCAAACTACGGATTATTCATACCTCATCACACAAACAACCTTTATATGAAAAATAAACCCACCATTAAAAAAATCATAACACAAACCACATAGTGTGCAGACTACGCGCATCTGTATGCATATAAAAACGAATGTGCGTATGTGTATAGACAGGAACCCATGTGCACACATGTGCGTGTACGCATCGACATAAATAAAACGGTTACGTGTGTGTGTATATTCCTGCATATAAAATGGATGTGAGTACGCGTTTGTTTGTGCGTATGTCTATCAATATGTGTATGTATTTTCTATGTATTCATCTACTTATCTTTCTACTTATCTATCTATCTTTCTATGTATTAATCTATCTATGGATCACTTTATATATCAATCTACTTATCTCTCTCTATATATATAGTTATCTATTCATCCATCCATGAATCTATATATCTGTGTATCTATCAATCTACCTATTTACTTTACTACCTATCTATCTATTTTTATTTCTATCTATCTATCTATCCATTTATCTATGTATTTATCTATTTATCTATCTATTTATCTATCTATCTATATATACGCTGTCTATCTATCTAGCTATCTATATATCTATATATCTATCTAGCTAGCTATCAATCTATCTATCTATCTATTTGTGTTGAAGTACCGAAGTTAAAATATACCCATATACATGACTGTGCTTCCCCTGCCTTTATTTCTACCCCTCCTCTATCTATATGTATATGTGTATGTATGTATGTATATATATATATATATATATATATGCATGTGTGTATGTATGTATGCACAAATGTATGTATATATCTATATATTTATGTATAAACACAACCAAAACCCTATGTATGCGCGCAAGCGCTCGATGTACACAGTGACGACAAAGTTATAAAATCTCAAGGGCAATTTTATAAGCGGAGATCCCTACCAATATGCACTCAATCGCACACGAATATGACCGAAAAGTAAAAAGTCAAACGTACACATTCTTAAAAAATACTCACATAATTTTACCCAGAGACGCAAATGGTATGAAAGACATTCACACGCACCCACATGCGCGCACATGCACAGAAAGTTAAAATTATTAAAAATAACAGAGGTATTCAAAAGAATATCAGAAAAGAGCATAAATGCTGTAAACTCGTTATGAAATGATAAAATGATTAATTAATTAGCTATTGTTTAAAAAGTGTTTTACAAATCTGAGTAGCCTCCTTTTCTTATATATATATATATATATATATATATATATATATATATATATATATATATATATATATATATATATGTGTGTGTGTGTGTATTATTACAAGCGTGAAGGGAAGACGAATGCTATCGTTCATGATCAAAAGTTAATGAAGAGAAAAAAATGCCAGCCAACCGGTTTCGCCCTCTTTTTACAAAGGCCGTATCGAGGGATTACAAAAAACAAGGGATTTAAAAAAAAACGGGGTGAATAAGTGTTGTAGACCCGTGCTAGGAGTCACAAAGATAACAACCACAAATTGTGACAGGTTAAAATATACAATGTATTTATTCATAGCAATACAGTAACGCCACTAAGTGTGGTAGGAGATGACCGGATTCCTACCATGCGGTAAAACATGAATAGGAATGTCCTCTGTTTGAGTCTTTGCAACCATGGTATTTATTATAGATGGTTGCTTCCATTAGTTCTTCAATAGGGGTGATTTGTACCCCACAACACCCCCGTCCTGAGCTTTTCATTCCCCTGGAATGATCGTATAGCTCTTTTTCCTGGGATTGATCTCTATGGGATCGATCCTTTTTCTTTTTCTGGAAGACCGGCGTTGTTCGGCTGCTTGTGGTGTTACCAGGTCGAACGTGTCATATATATGGTCCATTACTTCTTGTTCAACAGGAGGTTGTCTGTCGTCATCAGTGACACGTTTCCGAATTTGGTTCAAATGCTTCTTGTGAGTGAATTTTGGACCTTCGATTATGTAAACCATCCGCCCGATCCTCTGCTTGACCTTTCCCAGTTCCCACATCATACTATTATTTTTATGTAACTGGAAAAATACCTTTTCCCCAGGTAAATACATCTTTTTAGGAACTGTAGTATTCGGCGGTTTTACCTGTTTAGGCAAAAGTTTCTCAAAGACCGGCCTAATTTTCCTCGCAAACATTAACTCTGCCGGTGACATCTTTGATGGAGCGCTGTCATTTGGCGTAATTCGGTACACCTGTAAACACTGTTGTAACGCCTTTCCTGAGGGTGTTCCTTTAGATTTTTTCAGGGCTCTTTTTAGCGTGTCCACGAACCTCTCTGCCTGACCGTTCGATCGAGGATGATAGGTTGGCGTTGTTATGTGGTTGACCTGGAAATCCTCGCAGAAACTTTTAAAATCTGTTGACGTGAATTGCGTGCCATTGTCCGACACCAAACAATCGACCACACCAAACCTAGCATACAATTCGTGAAGAGCACTGATTGTAAAATCCGTCGTTGGACTCTTGCATCTAAATACCTCAGGCCATTTTGAATAGCTATCAACAACTATTAAGTAATAGTTTCCCTCCAATGGACCTGCAAAGTCCACGTGTATCATTGACCATGGATGGTCAGCTTTAGGCCACGGGCTAAATTGTATTGGGCGCGCTTTTGCAGCCAATGCGCATCCCTTACACGACTTTACCATGTCTTAAATATCAGTGTCCATGCTCTTCCAGTAAACGTAGGACCTCATGAGGCTCTTCATTCTAGTAGCCCCAGGGTGCCCCGTATGAAAATCCTTTAAAAAAATTTTCCTCAGCGTGTCTGGGATTACCACCCTTTCTCGGTACAACAGTACCTCATTGCAAATAGAATAAACTTCCGCCGCCGATTCATCTGATTGCATTTTTTGTTTCGTTTCTTTGATGAAGCTATCTTCTTCAGCCTCCCTTATTATATCTTTCAAAGTCACTGGTAATTCCCTGATCGTATTGCACAGTATTTGTGTATAGTCGTTTTCACTTTGTAGTGACGCTATTACTGTGTCCTCCAGCGGTTCCCTTGATTTCGGGATTAATCGCGATAATCCGTCAGCATGACCTAACTTCGCAGATGCAAGAAATTCCATACTGAAATCGTAATTTAGCAGGATGGTCGCCCATCTTTGCAGTCTGTTGACTGAGTAAGTTGGTATCCCTTTTTTTGAACCGAAAATGGTTATAAGCGGCTTGTGATCAGTTTGTAATTTGAATTTTCGACCATGTAAAAAACGGTGGAATTTTGTAACTCCAAATATGATCCCCAGTGCTTCCTTCTCGATTTGGGAATAATTCTTCTCGGCTGGCAGTAAGGTTCTCGACGCATGGGCGATCGGTTTAGTGGACCCATCCGGCATTTTATGTAGAATGCATGCCCCTATTCTATAAGCACTTGCGTCGGTTGCGACAATAATCTTTTGTTCTGGATTGAAATGAATCAGAAATAAATCTGATGTTAGTCCATCTTTTAACTGCTTAAATGCCGACTGGCACTCCGGCGTCCAGTTCCATTTTTTGTCCTTTTTTAATAGTTCATTCAAAGGCGCGCGCAATTTATGCATATTCTTAATAAAAGTTTGATAATAGTTAACGAGCCCTAAAAAAACTTTGCAATGTAGTTACATTTTGAGGCTCTGTCATGTCTTTTATTGCTGTGGACCTATCCGGGTCGGGTTTTCTCCCGTCCTTATTTAATATATGACCCAGGTATTTTATTTGTTCCAAAAAAAATTCACATTTTGCCTCCTTCAAAGTGAAGCCGTATTCTTTTATTCTGTCAAACACTTGAAATACATGATCTCTATGTTGTTCAACATTTTGACTACGTATGAGAATATCCTACAGATAGCCTATTGAAAAATCCAAACCGCTTAGCAAAGTGTCAATTATCTGTTGGAAAATAGCAGGTGCTACTTTTATCCCAAATGCTAATCTATTGAATTTAAAAAGACCTATGTGTGTTGGGATACACAAAAGTTTTGAACTATCGTCTTCTACTGGTATCTGTAGATACGCCTCGCTTAAGTCTATTTTGGAAAAGATTTTTCCGCCATTTAACTTAGCGAATACTTCCTCTGGGTTTGGTAACGGATAGTGGTGGTCCTTGAGCGATGCATTCAATCCGGTAGAGAAATCTGCGCATACTCTGATTTCTTTTGATTTTATTTTTATGTATACGGTGGAGCTGCCCACTCACTATAGTTAATATGGGTCAAAATCCCTGTGTTAACTAGTCTTTCCAATTCTTCTTCAATTTTTGCTCTTGAAGCGAACGGTACGCTACGTGGTCTTTTGAATATTGGTTTTGCTTCATCCAGCAATTCGAATCTCGCTTTTATTTTCGTGCAGCATCCAAGCTTTTCAGAAAAAAACACTTGGAAAAGATGTTTTTAGATCTTTTTTTATTTTGTCGGCTTCGGCCGTTAAATTTTCGATTTTTTGACAAAAATCACCCATTGGCGAGTCCCATAATTCAAATTCTTGGATCCAGTCAGATCCAAATAAATTTGATGTGTTCCTAAGAACGAATACTTTTAGCTTTTTTGTCTTTCTTTTTAGTGAAACATTAATAATTAATTCACCCTCAAAATGTAGCTGTTCACCAGTTACCGATCTTGCTATTTTATTCGTCTTCATCATCGTGGGCTTACCTAATTTCTTCCACGTGTGAACATTTATAATCGATATATCCGACCCTGAATCGAGTTGCAGATTTACTTCTCTATTTCCGATTCTCACCGTAACATATTTCCTTATGTTCTCTGTTGGTGATGGGTCCCTTTTTGCAGTTTTTATATAGTTCTTTTTTCCTACTTTTGCTCTGCTATATATGAGGCCTTGTGCCCTGCTCGTTTGCATAGGTCACACGTTATTTTCTTATGGTACCAACATGCATTGTACCCATGAGGTCCTCCACATTTACTACAAGGGGTCCTAGGCTTTTGTCTATCCTGATAATTTTGTGAAGGGTTCTTTTTGCCTCTTGGTTGGTAATAGCTGGCGGTTGAGTGTCCTTTATTTTTGGAACGTATCTTTTTAATGTGAGCGATACCTGCTTCCTCTATGTTTCGGGAATCTTGTTTCACTGCCACGAACCGTTGACAATCTTCGGCCAGTTTCTGAAGCGTTAAATCAGGTTCTAATTCCAGTTTATTTAGAGCACGACGTCTTATATCGGCGTCTTTTGTGGCTATCAAACCTTGTGTGAATGTTAGGCATCTAAAATTATCTGCCGTTAATGATGACAACTTGAAGTCGTCACAGTTTTTATTAACTATAGACGCAAAAGTCGTATAATCCTGATTTTCCTTATGTGTAATATTCATACATTTCCATCTGTTATGGAAAAGGCTTGTCTTTGGAGAGTATAACTCCACTAACAGTTTGACTGCCTCGTCAAACGACAATTCGTTGGTTTTTCTTGGCAAAATATAATCCACGAATCTGTTATGTTCGGATGCACCCAACTTCCGTAGTAATAAACGAACCTTCTTTTGATCCGTCCATGAACCACAATCAATCTTGAATAAGTCTTCAAATCTTTTGAAGTATGCTTCAAACGTTAGGTCTTCCTCAGGAGCATAGCGAAATGTATCAATGGCTGACCAGATCGCATTTTGCGAAAAAGTCGTACTGTTTTCCTGTCCGTTGTCCTTATTCATTAAAACTTGCGTTAACAAATCCATTTTTTTATCTGATTGGTTTTGATGCTCTAAATGTAATTTTTTCAATTCCAATATTTGTTCGTTCATTTCTATCTTTTCTTCCGCGGCGTATTTCATCATTTCTTTTCTTTCTCTTCCCTGTTTTTCCTCGAAGTATTTTATTAAACTTAACTGCTTCTCGTCATTTTGTTTCTGTACTATCAATTGTTTTTCTCGAAACCTTTTTTCAAGTTCTAATTGTTGATTTTGTTGAAGTTTTATAATTTCCAAAATCTGTTTTAAAAAATCCTCCATTTTCTTTTCTAAAAAAGCGTTTTCAGAAACAAACCAATTCTTTTTCTATAGTACCAACTCTACAAAAAAAACTTTTACAATTTTTGTATCTGTTTATATTGACGAGTATTTCCTTAATTTATTTTTTCCTTGTCTGGCAATTTTCCACTAGAAAATAATTCAGCGTTTGTGTTTATACATAAAAAAGTTTGACCTTTTTTTTTTTCAATTTTCTTTTCGTAACGTGTAAGTATTTAGTGCAAATCCTTGTTGAACGTAAACTTTTTTTTTCTTTTACAAAGAATTAGTTGGTTTTTTTTTGTGAAAAAAAAACGAGTTCATAGCATTTATTTAAATATTGGCCATAATTTCTGCTTTAAGTGCGTAACAGAATATAATATTTTCTCATTAACACAAAGTGTTATGCCGTACCTGCTTGTCGAAAGTGTTTTTTTCAACGTGCCAGCCAGTCAGAGAAAAATTTATTTTAATCGGAAAAATCCGACGTAATTTTTTAATTTTGCGAATACTCGCTTTAACCAAAATAAAATATACTATCATTTACTTGCTGTATTTTCGTATTTTTTTCAATGCTAATGCCTTTTTAAGACAATCTTTTTAGAACAAACAAATCCTTTTTTTTTGTACTTACTGAAAGTTTGAGTCGTTTATTTTTTCAGTTGTCGTAAATCGACGCCATTTATGAGTTCCGATTTAACTCGTAGTTTAGGTTCTTGTGGCTTTTTTTTTCCAACAGCAAGATGAGACTTTCTTTTTCAAGTAAATCCTTGCCCGAATCTTCGTTATTCAGTTTTTTGTCGAATGATCCGGTAACTTTCTTGAGAAATCCTGGTAGCCAGTTTGTCGTGACTGGTATAAAATCAAAATCCTCACGTTTGTTCTTTACTAAATTTCTCGTCGCCAGTGTTGTAGACCCGTGATAGGGGTCACAAAGATAACAACCACAAATTGTGACAGGTTAAAATATACAATGTATTTATTCATAGCAATACAGTAACGCCACTAAATGTGGTAGGAGATGACCGGATTCCTACCATGCGGTAAAACATGAATAGGAATGTCCTCAATATTTAACACCTACCCACTATAGGAGTATGTGACACAAGGTCGGAAAGTGGGATTTGAAAAGCCAGCGCCCGAGAACGTGAGCGCTTTAGCCATTAAAAATTGCCTGGACAGCCCCGTCGGCATTCCCCGGTAGGGGCGCCTCAGGCAGTAAGCTATCAACTTACTCCTCCCCAAAGAGGAGAGGCAAAGCCTGGGAGGGTGGACCTCCTAGAACTGCACAGGACAGACCCATAGACCGGCAGAATCATGCCCCGAAGGCCAAGACAACACCGGTCTATAGGGTGTAGTATCCATCGGAACAGATACCACACGTGGACACTCACATGATAGGAATGTCCTCGATATTTAACACCTACCCACTATAGGAGTATGTGACACAAGGTCGGAAAGTGGGATTTGAAAAGCCAGCGCCCGAGAACGTGAGCGCTTTAGCCATTAAAAATTGGCTGGACAGCCCCGTCGGCATTCTCCGGTAGGGGCGCCTCAGGCAGTAAGCTATCAACTTACTCCTCCCCAAAGAGGAGAGGCAAAGCCTGGGAGGGTGGACCTCCTAGAACTGCACAGGACAGACCCATAGACCGGCGGAATCATGCCCCGAATGCCAAGACAACACCGGTCTATAGGGTGTAGTATCCATCGGAACAGATACCACACGTGGACACTCACATGATAGGAGTGTCCTCGATATTTAACACCTACCCACTATAGGAGTATGTGACACAAGGTCGGAAAGTGGGATTTGAAAAGCCAGCGCCCGAGAACGTGAGCGCTTTAGCCATTAAAAATTGCCTGGACAGCCCCGTCGGCATTCCCCGGTAGGGGCGCCTCAGGCAGTAAGCTATCAACTTACTCCTCCCCAAAGAGGAGAGGCAAAGCCTGGGGGGGTGGACCTCCTAGAACTGCACAGGACAGACCCATAGACCGGCAGAATCATGCCCCGAAGGCCAAGACAACACCGGTCTATAAGGTGTAGTATCCATCGGAACAGATACCACACGTGGACACTCACATGATAGGAATGTCCTCGATATTTAACACCTACCCACTATAGGAGTATGTGACACAAGGTCGGAAAGTGGGATTTGAAAAGCCAGCGCCCGAGAACGTGTGCGCTTTAGCTATTAAAAATTGCCTGGACAGCCCCGTCGGCATTCTCCGGTAGGGGCGCCTCAGGCAGTAAGCTATCAACTTACTCCTCCCCAAAGAGGAGAGGCAAAGCCTGGGAGGGTGGACCTCCTAGAACTGCACAGGACAGACCCATAGACCGGCGGAATCATGCCACGAAGGCCAAGACAACACCGGTCTATAGGGTGTAGTATCCATCGGAACAGATACCACACGTGGACACTCACATGATAGGAGTGTCCTCGATATTTAACACCTACCCACTATAGGAGTATGTGACACAAGGTCGGAAAGTGGGATTTGAAAAGCCAGCGCCCGAGAACGTGAGCGCTTTAGCCATTAAAAATTGCCTGGACAGCCCCGTCGGCATTCCCCGGTAGGGGCGCCTCAGGCAGTAAGCTATCAACTTACTCCTCCCCAAAGAGGAGAGGCAAAGCCTGGGAGGGTGGACCTCCTAGAACTGCACAGGACAGACCCATAGACCGGCGGAATCATGCCCCGAAGGCCAAGACAACACCGGTCTATAGGGTGTAGTATCCATCGGAACAGATACCACACGTGGACACTCACATGATAGGAGTGTCCTCGATATTTAACACCTACCCACTATAGGAGTATGTGACACAAGGTCGGAAAGTGGGATTTGAAAAGCCAGCGCCCGAGAACGTGAGCGCTTTAGCCATTAAAAATTGCCTGGACAGCCCCGTCGGCATTCCCCGGTAGGGGCGCCTCAGGCAGTAAGCTATCAACTTACTCCTCCCCAAAGAGGAGAGGCAAAGCCTGGGAGGGTGGACCTCCTAGAACTGCACAGGACAGACCCATAGACCGGCGGAATCATGCCCCGAAGGCCAAGACAACACCGGTCTATAGGGTGTAGTATCCATCGGAACAGATACCACACGTGGACACTCACAAGAATAGGAATGTCATCTGTTTGAGTCTTTGCCACCATGGTATTTATTATAGATGGTTGCTTCCATTAGTTCTTCAATAGGGGGGATCTGTACCCCACAACAATAAGAGAGTACAGAAAATAAAATAGCGTTATGTTATATGTACAATGGAGGATAAATATTAGACTCCTTCGCCATTCTCAGTCATGCTCACTCGTTATACCATCTCAAAATCTTGGAGACAATCCACGTTCGTCTCAAACGTCCCTCACTTTGCAAGCAAAGGGGATGTCTATTGGGACTAGATGTGATCAGTCTCTAAGATTCATCCTCTATTGTACATATAACATATGCTATTTAATTTTCTGTACTTTCTCTTTAACCCCGTTTTCTTTTTTTAAATCCCTAGTTTTTCTTTTAAAATCCCTCGATACAGCCTTTGTTTAAGAGAGGGCGAAACCGGTCGGCTGGCATTTTTTTCTCTTCATAAACCGTTAATCATGAACGATAAGAATTCGTCTTCCCTTCATGCTTACAATGATCAAATGTCGTACTCTCCAAAAAATCATGAAATATATATATATATATATATATATATATATATATATATATATATATATATATATATATATATATATATATATATGATATATTTCAAAATAAATAACGTACAATGCTAAGTGTATTCTCAGTACAGAGAATAAAAATATAACAAACCGAAGCACTGATTCGTTTCTGTGTCTTTTACCTTTAGTTGCAAATCAATATAACGGAAGTATTACGAGGACCAGATCTATAAACATCACTCACATACTGCATATAAGAAATCATTACGGATTTTACTGTGCGTAAAACAAGAAAGACGGGTCAGACATTATCAAACAGATGTATGTCAGAGCTAAGAATGCACACACATGATATAATAATATCTATGCAATACACAATGCTTCAAAGAAAACTATAAAACTGTCTTAGTTCTATAACTTGACAGGCCGACATTGCAATCCGAGAACATGATGAAAACCTACTTTAATTCACAGTAAATTCGATCAGATTATTTATTTAATTAGTAACGTGTTATCATTCAGCATACAAATACTGATTACACAAGAATATAAATATACTATTATTTGTATAATGTTATTCGATTAAATATCGACGGAAATATTTATTCATAAAGTTTTATAATTTTGATTTTTCAAAGTAAAAAGCTCGTGTTAAAACATATATATGCATTTGTGTAACATCTCCTTTTCCTTCTAGAAAGAAGAGAAAAATGCTCGATTTGTGTATGGTACTCTCAACGTAGTAGATGCAAAGCAGTGTTGAGTAGATGAAAAAAATATTTTTTAATAATGAATCACAATTTCTTAGGTCAAAAGGCAATAGTAGGTGAGGGTAAAAGACATAAATAGATTGTCAGTTGACATGGTGATAAATACTATGAGGCGTGTAGAATGAATGAAGGAAATTTGATTAGTTATTATGGCGATTGATACCAAGTTGTTTTTATAATTATATCTAAGGACAACCATGTTGTAGTAAGCAGGCTAGCAGTTACGTGGTAACACATTACACAGGTTGAATGAACTTGGAGAATTCCGTTTGATATTAGGTTCACGGGTGAAGGAATATTGCAATCGAGATTTGTGAATATTGATATGATATCCGAAGTCAGCACTCTAGATTAAGTTCAAAGTTCTAACATGAGTGTGGGTACTGATTTCAGCAATGTCTAGAGCACAGGCCACAACACCACCGTGGAAACTGAAGCTCAAGAAACAACTTAACCTTTGCAGAAAGTAAGTCTATCAAATCGAAAATTCCTTGCTGCCCCTACCTTACGGAGACGGCTGAGGAACACTATCTGCAGACTCAGTTTTAAATACAAAAAATGGAGAAGAAATTGAAAACGTTGCGAAGGAAAATGAAGGCAGAATCCCAGCACTTGCCAAAAGAATTCAGGACAAGGATAACAAGCACAGGGAGAAAGTTGAGAACAGACAGTTAAAAAAAACACAAAATTTTCTTACCAAAATTTGGTGCGAAAGAATATAATGGTGGAAAAGCCACGGCAATAGAACGAGCTAGAAAACTACTGGGAGCCTATGTTTGAGAATAGGGGATCATGCAACCAAGAGGCCAAGTATTTTAGATATAGCGCGAAGTAATAAAAGCAAGGCAAAAATGCAAGCGGCAACGATAATGATAAAACGAAAGCTAGATCAATTTCAGAATCACAAAAGATCTGTCATAGACAATATACCCAATTTCTTGCTGCAGAAACAAACAGCACTTCATAACCATTATAGTAGCTGCTTCACCAGATTGTTGAAAGGTGAAGAGGCTACACCAGCATGGCTAGTAAAATGTGGTACGACTCTCATAGCCAAAACGAGTGAGACACACAACTTTGCAAAATAGAGACTGATTACCTGTCTCACTACAACCTACAAACTCTTCACTGGCCCGGTTGCAGACAACATCTACGAACACCTCTCTTCTGTAGCATACATGGAAAAGGAGCATACATGGTTCAAGAGGAAGTGTTTAGGCACAAGGTCAAATTGTTGATCAATAATACTATCATGGAGGACTGTAGGAAGAAGCAGAGAAATCTAAGCATTGCGTTGATCGATTACCGAACGGCATACTATAGTGTACATATACATGGCTCCTGCGCTACCTTGATCTATAGAATATCCAACTGGTCATCAAGAAAAAATGTCAGTACAAATATATATGTGGAAAACAACTATGGCATTAAGACACACTAATGGAACAATAAAAATCCCTTACGTGAAGATCCGAAGAGGAATCTTCCAAGAGGACAGCTTATCTCCTCTACTCTTTTGCCTGGTGATTGATCTACTTAGTAAATTACTAAACAAAAGTCAGAGTGCATACAATCAGAGCCAGGGCCGCAAACAAGATCTAAACAAAACAGTTAACCACCTGATTTTCATGGATGACCTCAAGCTGTATGCTAGTTCATATGATGACTTAAGCCGACTCTTGCAGGTTGTTCATACCTTCTCCAAAGATATTGCAATGAAGTTTGGCCTGGACAAATGGGACAAGTGCTCCCTCAGAGCTAGGAAGAAGGTGCAAACGGAAAACATACAGCTTCATGAAGATTCTGACATCAAAGACCTTGAAGAACAGGAAAAATAAAAATACCTTAACATAGAAGAAAACGATTCAATTCAACATGCCAAGATGAGAGAAAAATTGACAGAGAATATATACGCCGTCTAAGGAAAATTGCAAAAAACTGCTTACAAACAAAAACAAAGTAACTGTAATTAACATTTAGCCATGCCAGTGATAACATACAGCTTTCGAATTATTGATTGGCCACAAAATACATAAATATATTAGACACTAAAACGAGAAACAATGTTTACAAAGTACAGAGTAATATACAGAAACCAGTGTCTTCCAAGGCTGTATCTGACAAGAGGAGCAGGAGGTATCGGTCTCTCAGACATTGCCCATCCACACCGAGCCAGTATTGTGAGAACCGGCACATATCTGATAAGTTCCCAGAACCCAAACCGTATGATGGTATACCAACATCAAGAAACAAAGGCAAGCAGAACAACCTCTATCACAAAACTGGTCTTACATTTTGGACAAGACTGTCCTTACATTTTGGACAAGACTGTCTTACAAATGAGGCGGAAACAGACGGCACTCCTGTCACGGAAATAGCCCACAAGAGCCGTCAGAAATACACGAAGACTTTCCATTAAAAAAACTGGAAGAATGGGTCAACCAACAACGTTCTAAGCATTTCCTAGGTGAATTCTCCCAGGAATATATAGATAAGGAAGGCTTTGTAGACTGGCTGAAAAGAGGACCTCTCCACTATGATCAAGAGAGAATGATAATGGCTGCTCGACATCAAGGCTTGATGATGATTGTTCTTCTTACTCTAAAACCACAATGGGTATCGTGGTATACACACCGTACAAGTAACGATAGTGATTTGAGGACGACACGGGCGAATACCTTTCCAACAATACCACCGAGGAGGTTTATTATACCGTAGTTGTTACAGTCTTGTGTGATATTTCATCTCAGTGTTATTGGGAAGGTTGTCTTGTTGTTGGATATACCTAAACTAGATAATTATATTTTAACACCTTCTATGAATTATTATTTATATTTGTCGATAATACACAATCACAAATTATGAACGGATAATTCACGGTTTCGAAGAAGATCTAATTGGCGTTTCCATTAGTCGACTGTGGTATCCTTTCAACATGTTTAAATCTATCCGTGACCAGCGTATTTTGTGTGTTAGGATATTTTAAACTATCCTAAAATGAATCTTGTCAATCACTTAGAAAAGCATTTTGAGGACGAATTTTCCTAACAACAATCTTTAAACTTCTTTCACAGTTACTTTGTTAGAATGCCTAATTTCTGCCAGATAAGACCCCGGAAATAATTGCTATAAATTAAAAGTAACTAGTCATAAATTTAAATTGTGCCAGTTGTGAATATAATATTTTCAGACATATTTGTATTATTCCACATTAGAGAGTAACCCTACATATATGTATGTGTGCATATATATATATATATATATATATATATATATATATATATATATATATATATATATATATATTATTAGAGGGCACTTAGCAATAGTATACACGCATTCATTTACTCATTACCCTGCATTTATATTACTGAATTAAAAATAATTTTTGAACTGAATTCATTACTATTTTATACTCATATTTAGTACGAAGAATATGTAATCAATGCTTAGTAATTCTATTAATTTATAGTAGGAAAGATAGAAAATTTGCTCTTGATTTATTTTATTAAATAACAACTTAGTAAAACCTATATATAATACTTTCATTCATCAAATACTATAGTTATAGAACCCCACCGTGATAACGTCATTGCAAATCTCGAAATCTGAATGAAAAATGAATAATCGGAAATATTTCGGATGATCTTAATTAAATATAGACTTGATTTGATTTTTTATGATAATGTTTTCGGTAAATAAGTATATCTAAGCCTATTGTCATCATGAACGTTATAAAGTGTTTTTGTGATGATTTCGTGATAAATCATTATCGAGACTTAAAATGCTCTTTTATATACTTGAAACGGTTTTCTTTGAACGTATTATGGATGACTTGATCTTCATGTTTCATTCTTACTAGAATGTATTTTCCACAGGAAAATAAAGAAATCAATTCAAAATATACTTCAAAATCTTCTTCCCTGTCCCACTTACCATATCAGAATGTCAGTGAATGTTTAGCTTTAAAAAACCCTGAACTCTATATGTGTATACTGTATTTCTGTAGGCTAATACATTCTGGAAAAAACTGAATTCATCGTGTTATATTCTCTGAAGAAACACTTTTCAGCTGTCAAACATCTTCGTCTTTAATGACTGGAGTTGGTGTTCATATGTTTCAGACGTTTAAATCACTTCTTATGATGATAATGTTGACTATATCTATATAATGTTCAAATGTATTATTATTTTTTGAAGTTTGCAAGAAATATAATCTGCCTCTTATGCAACAGTAAGCTGTCTTTTCTTTACTGAGTCGATAATATCAATTCGCAAAAATAACATCTATATTAGATTTTATAAGCACAAAAACGTAAACATTCTAACTAACTTATACTCATTATTTGAGTATTGAGTTTTCGATTTTTCTCTAATAAAAATATTCTTATTTGCTGTTTTTTTAATAACAGATAAGAATATTTTTATTAGAGAAAAATCGAAAACTCAATACTCTGCCTAAAATGTGGCATGTCGGTAACAATTTTTTAAACATATTTAAATTTGATTTAAATTCTTTCTAAAAAACACGCAATAATCTGCACGTATACTGGTATAGAAAAAAGAACATATTTTACTACCTCTGTGATAATAACTACAACACTAATAAATCAACAGAAATAAACAACAGTTGTTTAACGAAACAAAACGTACTAATGAACTGAAATTAGTTCTACCAATAATATAGTGATTTATTATTTTATTTTGAAAGACCAACGCTCGTTGTTGGAATAACGATTTCTATTTCAACGATTGCAATTGCCTAATTAACAATCAGAGTTTATTTGATCTAAATGGCTTGCAGGTTTTTCGATATTCGACATTTGCTGGGAGTAGCATGTCACACATAGCGAGGCTGCTACAAGAGAACACATTCATTGGTAGTATTTAATCCCACTGTAGGTATAACAAGTCATACTGCTGAGACTCCAATAAATAATTACTTCATTTTAGTAATGCTTCCGAGTACCTGACAATGTTTGCGTATGTCTATATCGGGATACTCGGGGTATTTTACTGTTATACTGTAATAAGGATCTACCGTATGTCGTGACTATATCGATTTTTTAGACACTAGGTATAGACAAAGGACGAGCAGTCTTTCTATAACATACTTTTCTCTACTTCTGTACATATTCACTCTTGTAAATATACCACCGGGTTGTCGTATTTCTTAGCAGCCCATTGACGTCAAAACGATAAGTAACTCGGATGAATCCGAGCACATCATAGCACGGGCGTATATTGCACACACCATGCGCCGAGAACTTGGATTTATGTCGGATATAACATAACAATTACTACAGCAGTGATGTTTTATTTTCGAAAAAATACTCAAGTGTTGTGCTCGAAAAATCATCCATTACAACGGTAACAACGAGAAGTAAAAAGCAATACTGGATTTATTATAAACAAGATCTACCAAATCTGCGAAAGGAAAGTCTCCAACGTCAGAAAAAAGTAGAAAAACGTTGAGGAAGATAAAAATGACTTTTCTGGTCGTATCTGACCTCTTCAATATTATCATGAAACATACTCGCCTGTTGAAACTAAGATTCTAATGCTTTTATTTTCCTCCAAATACGACTTTAGCGACCGGACTCTGATGAAAATAATAAACTCAAATGTCATTCCGTTTTGGGAGTTTGCTTTGAATGATGCGTTGGTCTGAGAACATAATTGGGAATAGACATTATAAATTTCCTGGAAGGCTGCTTCTCTCTACGTTACGCATCAGTATAATTACTAGAAACTTATCCCCATCTATTATCATATATATTTTACAGTTTTATGTCACGTGTTGTTGTTCTATTTTTTGCTAATGTTTTTGTTATACTACATTCCCTACTTACTTATAATTCCTGTTTTTTCCATAGGAGATTTTATAAGAGTTTTTCTCCCATATAAATTATCCTTATCATTATTTTTCTCTATAATATTTCTCCTACCCTCTTACTCTTCACATCTACTTTTAACTAGTTTTTTTAAAAATAAAAACTCTTTAAAAAAAAGTATTATCCTCTTCAACATTTATTTTCGAATTTTATTTTTATTTCTATTTTAATCTTATTTTTATTTATATTTTTGTTTTTATTTCATAATTTTAATTTAAAAAAAAAAATTTTAATTTTTTTTTTTTTAAATTTTATTTTGTGTTATCTTTTTCAACTCTTTAATCTTCTTTTAAAATGTTTTTAACTTTTGATTTTTACAGGAAATTTTGAAACGGAATTACCCTCGAAAAAATTGTTGTAAATTTTAAAAAAATAATTTGTATCATTGGTGTTTCACTCGGAATTTTGAAAAGAAAAATTATATCGAAAATTTGTTATATTTTTTATATGTACCGGTGGTGTATCATTGTTTGTTTATTTCCCCTATGCTACCAATATATTACCCTGTGATTTTTTCTGTCAGCGGATGTTTCTCTAGAACTAAGTTTTTTTGATTTCCTGTAAGACGTGTTGCTATAGGCGTTGATGAAAGTCGTTTTAGAAAACTTTATGAAATTATTAAATAAAATGAAATAAAGTGTTTTCAAACTGTTTTGGAAACGATGGTACGTCATAATGAACTTGATGTTGTAATTATTTAACAATATAAGTAATGCTTTGATTCAGTAAATGTTTATATATATATAATACGTATTTTTGTTATCTTACATAAGTGGGTTCTAGTATTGCGTTCCGACGCCTTGCAGATGCGCAAGATGCAAGTTAGAGCATACGCGCATCATTAATGAGTGTCCAGTTACGTTTAGATATACATGCACACACAAATACATTGTTTACTACATGCTGCCATTCATTAGTTATCACATGTGTTACCCTGTGTCTGCTGTGAACGATTATACTAACAATGGGCAATAGAGTTCCGCGCTGTTTTTTTATTTTTGGATTTTATGCTATTATTAGTAAACATTCTTTCATTGTCAGCTTGCTTAAATCCTTTTCGGTGGCTAATATTTTAATTTGTATGGCTTGATTGGGGTGAACATCAGAAACCCAATAAAGATATATGCTTAACATAAATAGCGCAAGGAAGCGACAGGCATTAATGTTGAAGTGATAAAACTTGGGAAATGAAGGAACCCGAGAGCTAACGGTAACTTCAGTAGTGTAGCTAGTCGTCCGATGTGACGTTTTGACAGTATCGAGGCCAATTGTGCCCCGATAGTCTTGTCATCGTCATTGTTCCTGTGTCTACATCTGACAATTAATTCTAGTCTCTTATTCAATATAATTATGCACATATCTAAGTATTGCAGTTGTTTCCACTTATTTTCTTATAAGCATGAATTACATCTATGTTTGAACACTCTAGAGATGTTGGAATTTCACAAAATTGACCAGGAGACGACATATGTGAGTGGCCCAATCTTAAGCATCAACCAGCCAATTCATTTTTACTCCAGCAATAGATTACAGAAATAGTGTTCGTGAGTTTCGAACCGTTGTTTCTAACTATCTGCGGATATGCCGAGGTAAACTTTAGTGTTATTACTGTTCGTCCCCAGGCAGATGGTCGATTTGTACACAACGCACTCAATCTTATTTCTTGGCACTTACATTTCTTTTTTTTAGTATTTGTATCTTTTACAGGTGTAACATTTATTTTGATTTTGTGTGTTTATTATGCTGTCTATGTTCTTGGTGCATAAGTAGCTAATTTTTACTGTTTTTCTATTTAATATATTTTGCATTTAAAAAATGTAAGTGTTATTTATATATATATATATATATATATATATATATATATAATTATACATATATATATATATATATAAATATATATATATATATAAGTATATGTATATATAGTACATGTTTCCGTACAAACTCCAGTGTTTATAAAAAGTTCTCAATAAAATTAGATTTGTTTAAGTATAAATTTGTATTCATACAAACGTTATTGGTTACATATGTGCATACATGTTTCGGCTTTATTCTTCATAAAGAGTCAATCTCTTCAGACAGAAACGAAAGAATTGAAATGGTATCGGATATTTTTCCGATCTCATTTAAATTACTCGTTTTTCTTTGAAGTTTTTGACTGTCTTTGAACCAATAGTGTTAGTATAAATTCAAATGTATACTATATATATATATATATATATATATATATATATATATATATGTGTGTGTGTGTGTATGTATCTATACTATATATATATATATATATATATATATATATATGTAAATTACAGAAAATTATTTTGTATAATTCTGTTTGCATGAAGTAAAACACAAAATTGCAACTCAAGCGTTAAAGCATTTTTCAGAGTGTCATGTTAACATGAATAATCCTTAGACAAAGCAAAAGTCTGAATGGCTAGATATGCCTTAGTAAATATGATTTAATTTTAGACAACCCCACTTAAATATTCTTTTTCATTTACTTATTCATAAACACTAGAGCGCGTCCATTATTACTGCCACCACTATATATTTAAGCCTCACCTACAATCTCTGAAGTGAAATGTGATATACTTGCAGTGTAATATTTGATGTTCGAATAGTTATTGAATAGTTCCGTAGTTTTCTATATTTGTAATTTTCATACTTATTTGTACATATAATACCGGCCTTAAATGGAACAGGAATACATATTTTGCCTCCATTCGATATATTGTCGTTTAGTATATGACGCTTTTGCCGAGGCACGTTCCATTTCATGATCACTTTTGTTGGTACAGTTAAACTGTTATTTATAATGTGAAACTTTATTTAAGACTTTATTAATATTATATGATATTATACACACGTATATTCATTCATAAACGAAGCAGAATGTTCAGCCACATACTTCACGACCCAAGTCTCGCAGTGGAATAATGTACAGATCCCTTTAACCAGAAGATCAAAATACAAAAACAAGAAAAAGCGTACCAAGCGAAAACGACCACCTGCATATAATATTTTTTCACTAAAAGAAGATCTATATTTCAATATAAAAAAGTGTCATGAAAAGCGGATACATTCTCAAATATTGCATTCATAATAAAATAGATTTTAAATAAATAATTCACGCTTTCATCAAGAGAGCATGATCGTTGCAAGCTTAAAGAAACAATATGAAAATATATGTTAAACCGGTTTGATCCCAGCGGAATATAAACAAAGCCGAAGTTGACGATACGAACGAAATGTATGTGAAGCCGATGATCTACTGACATAAAACGATAAGCGACGCATATTCCACAAACAGTGCCTTATTTAACAGGCTGTTTCAGTAATTGGCAGATACATTGACACTAATGTATCATTTCGTATACAACTAATCAAAACGTTACTTAAATAAAAGAATATGCACATTAAAGGGCAACTTTCAAAATGCAAAGAGGCACAACTTAGCATGGATATGTAACATATATACTCATGTATTTGGCGAGACATGTAGCAAAAGATACGAAGTAGAGATGATGTTGATACGATGAATAATTGCTAAATAAAGCAAGTAGCATGTTAAAGGAATAAAAAACTTAACATTGTTGTGAGGAGTCGAATAACAAACAGCAGTCTGTTAATATAAACCTAACAGATTAAGATATTTCATAAATGGCACATCAATAGAACCACACAAAGAGAATGAATATATAATACATCCAATTCGCAACATTCTAAATATCCAGAGTAATGTAACTTGATTGCTCGACCGAATAATAAAACAAACATATACAACTCTACGTTTATAGATACAGCTGGACTCAAACAATCGTTAACGAGAAAACTTTACAGCTTAGAGTAATTACATCGACAATATAACAATACGAGAGTCATTCGTAGTTGAGGTTAATTTGTTTGTAAAGGTAACATAGATTATTTTAATAGGATTTAAAAACATCGATGCATTGGTGTATTTCTTTTCTCGATAGCAGGGATATCCTGAATTCGCAAAATAGAATATGAGTGACCGTGTGTCCCACATACCCGGCGATTGTTTTTTCTAAGCTACAGAATCGCTTGCGTGAGGCCAGTTGTGTAGAAAGCCTTCGTGATTACAATATTGGATGCGGTTGAGGGATGCATCCCAGTTAATCGACGAGTTCTGATCGCACACGAACCTGGTTCTCGTCTAGTTACATTTAACGACCGATAAAGCTAGTATACCGGTATTCAGTAGTGTGTTCTCAACAACTGTTGGCCAACGCATTACCCCTCAATGCTTACGATTGAACAGTGTGTATTGATGCATGTTACATACGTAATTGGCATTGTGGACACGTCATAGTATATAGTTGAACGAATAGATCTTCCTACGACCCTAGTCGTACCTATAATAGTTATATGGGCGACGTACTTGAGGGTATTATATGGAAACAAGATGTGATAGAAAAGCATTACAGTCGCTAGAGTGAAAACAATAGATAGATTGTATTAGTGATCTTCCGGAATTGCAATTCCTGACAATATATTCATAACCCTTTGAATATAGCTAGGAAAAGCACTGAATATTTTCAGCAAATATTCTTTATTCAAGAATTGTTAAGCCCCATTGAGAAATCGATACTTATTTCCGATCGACTTATACCAATATAAAAATAAACGTGAGTTGTTTGATACATTCGGTGATCTGTCCATACTTAACTGAAAAAAGGCACTAGTAGACACACTCCTCTGCTTAGCCATATGCCTAACTAGATAATCTGTGAACTGACCATTTGGCAAAATAGTAAGAACATAACATCATTGTTAACATCAACGACGGTGAAGATCGAATATGCACACCGTGTCGGCGCAAATATTTACTCTTTTGTATACATATAAGTGTTATAAACATTCTATATAATAACCAGCCAACGGCTACATACTTAATTTGGTTGAGATATATTTTTGTATAAATCATGGTGTGTCAAACATTAGCCGATGCAGCTACTTTTCCGCAAAATAACAAAATCTTGTGTTGCAATAATGCGCGTCGTATCAGCCATTAAGCAGAGGAAACGACCAAAATAGTCGCCTCAACTGGCGACTGGTTCGACTTGGTAAATTAAGTCGTTTATGAATATATTATTTTAAAGAATTAAACATTAAATGTGTACAGTTAACATATACGTAAAGTGCATATTTGTTTTGTTGCAACTAATTTACGAATTTTCAAATATGTTTAAATTTAATCCCATTTAAAGTATTCTATCTAGTTTTTTAAATGTTTAATAGGGATTACCAGTATATTATTCAGGATACAGATTTAAAATTCAGAAATTTCACGTTTTTGTTTTAAAAAGTTTTCGGAAAATCAACATTTGTTTTTAAATGAGCCCATCTAGTGCGATAATATGTTTTACTTTAATGGATTAGAAATGTATGTATATTTACTGAAATTAAAAAGAAATTAAAAATTGTTAATATATCTAGTTTTAATTTGACTTCGTAAGTAAAATAAAATTGCACTTTCAGCGTATTAATCTTACGAATATCCATAGAATTAAGTACATTATATTCCTAAATGATGGCTTATATTAATTATTAAATAACTTATTTGTCAAAGATTAAAATATTTTTCCTTGGTTATGGTTTTTAGAGTAAGTCTTTGTCATCTAATTTTAAGCGCACTTTAAAAGAAATGATTGATTTACTGAAACATGTTTCGATTGTATATATGTGTACCTTAAATTACATGTCGTCGACTTTCAGAAAAAATGCATTAATCTTTTTAGAAATTCTATTTTACTGCTGCTTATATATTCTAAATATATATAATAGAAGTCTCCGGGATATATTTAATTCTTGAGAAATTTCTGAAGAGGTATAACATTTTTGCTTTTTATTTTTCGTCAGTGGTGAAACAATTAAACTTACATAAATGAAATATTTGTTGATGGAATAACTTCAGGCTGAATTGTTACGAAACATGATTTTACCGAGGAAAACAACTCAATTATGGTAAATGCTATTTAAGGACTTTGTCGTAGGGATTCGGCAGAACTTCGTTATTACGATCAATGGTTATTCTACTTAACAACCATTATTGTTTGATCTGTGTTACACTTTTTAATTAATGCCTTAGATGACATCACTTATTGACAATGCATACGAATTCATATATTTTTTCAAATTATTGATTATACATTTTATTTTTCTCAAACAAACTTATACAATCATTTTAATTAGTATTATTTAAATTTTTGAACTACTATATGAATTTTGAATTTTATTCTACAACGTTTCGGTCGATGTAACACTCGAACATCTACGAATGTGTCTTTGCAACCCGGGAATCTTTATGTCGAATACTAGAATCTCTTTGCCATTTACAATTAAGCTTCTTATTAAATCCTCGATGGTAACTTGCTTTCGTTCCATCAGCTATGACTGAGTAGAATCATAAGTAAGTATATGGATCGCCTGTACTGAGGATTGAACTATACACCTAAGAAGACTTGTATCCGTAGCTCCACGGGTAATAGCTGATAATTTTGCTATACATTTTAGGAGCCTTTAACATATTCTTGCTGTTTAGATATGTAGCTTTACTACTTATTACTACCTATTAATATGCATATATATATATATATATATATATATATATATACATGCATATATATATATATATATATATATATATATATATATATATATATTATACAGATTTAGAATTGGTTAAATATATATATATATATGTAATTACATTCCGAAATTTCACATGCCTTGTACGAGCCCGAAGTACATAATCAACATAACATTTAAAATATTGGAGTAGACTAGAAACAAACATAAATTATAGAGTTGGGATTATCATTCGCTCCCAATTAATAAAGTCAGCAGCGGCTTAGATGATAAATCTGACAACACTAGATCAGACAGTAACTTGTACGCTGCTGAATCTAAATTTGAGGAGGTGGTCTTAAACTGTCAAACATGTAATGCTTTCTAACTTAATCTTACAATGTACTCCCTAATTTATGTATTTACTTATATTTTGTTACAAAACGCTCAACTATTAAAGAAGATAATGAATAGCAAACACAAGTATTTCTAGTACCAGAGTTGTGTATCTGCTATTACACAGGTGATGTACCAAACTGGGGGTAACATTCTGAAGGCTTACCTACAAGAGCGGCTTCAAAGACTATATCGGTTCTCATCTGATCAGAGTTGGATAGAAAATGTCCTGATTTTGGCTTATAAACATAATCAATTGGATTTTAATTTAACATTTCGAGAGTTTTTTCACTGCTAAGATACCTCGTAATTTCTGTGTGAACCCCAATAAGATCGATGATCGTGTATTTCGTCTAAACAGGAAATAAGCAGCATTATGTGTCTATGTTTATATTTCGTAAAAAAGTCTACCAGAAGAGTTTGTAACGCTGCCAACCATATCCAGGTTTATGGTGGCATTGTAGAAACAAGCATAATGTTTAGAGATGCAGTTATATGCTGTCTTTAAACAGGGTTTGTGTACTTTACTATATTTGGCCAATACATTTTTACAGATTTGATTGACCAATTTAATAACATAAAATACATATTAATTGTACGCTAGGAGTAAGTATTTTGAGTTATAGAATTATCTCTGGATAATTCAGACTACAGTTCTCACTTTTGTTGTTATTTTCACAACGTTGTATTTTTGTGGTTAAAATAAAACTAAGTTCACCTAAAAACAAGGCAAGTTACCACTGTAGACGTAAACAGCTTCTGAGTCTAAGGGTGAAAGTGTTGGGGGCATACTAAATTGGATAGTGTGGAGCAGGATGCTTCTCTACATTAGTTTAACATTTCTGCATGTCATGACAGGCGGGGAAACAAGAAGAAAGGATGGAGCTCCAAATCCTGCAGCTCGAGTAAAGATGCTATTGGAGTAGAATGGATTCCGACATGTGGGAGCCTCCACAGAAATTGGATGGGGTTTAGTTGGTTATCGGGTGTGTCGAGTGTATTTATGTCGAGGGGACACCAGAACAGAAAGTTCATCGGAGCACATTCCATTGAAGAACTTGTAACACAAGAACAAGATTGCAAAATTGCGGCGATGTGACAGGAGTAAGAGCTTCGTGTGAAGTGAAGTACCTATTAGAATTGATACTTATATGTGGACCTTGTCAGAAAGACAGAAAGACAGAAAGACGGATTGATGGTGAATCAGCCCAGATGTGGCAACACTACTATATGCATGGGCGTATTGTTGCTTTGTAGAGGTATAGGATACTGTCAGATGTGAGAAGTTTTCGAGCTCTTCTATTTATTTGTTCCAATTCCTGTTACATGTCAATGTTAGGCCGAGCGGTTTAAACGTTGGACTCTCATGTAGGGTGTTTATTGGCATGCTTATCGATAGTTGAAGGGGTTTCTAGTAGTTGTTGTATGAAACGAGCTTTGTCTTAGCAGCATTGAAAGTTACCATCCATGTATTACCCTATTCCACTACAGACTAGGGATTAGGTCCTTGCCTCGGATCTGTGCGCGTCCATTTTTACCTACATTACGAGTGTAGAGCGTAATATCGTCAGTAAATATACCCATTACTGAAACACTGTCATCAGGAAAGTCGTTTATTGAAATCAGAAATGTTTAATGATCGATATTTGGCGTAACCCGCATTTATAGAAAGTTGGTTTGATTAACTGCCATCGATGACAACCTGGATCATTTTATTTGGATAGGAAGGATCTAATTCATTAAATGTTCGTCCAGTAATACCACAGGAGTGAATTGTTATTATACGACCTTCATGCCAGACCTTGGCAAAGGCGTTTACTATATCTACCGCTTCCACCCTAGCTTAACATGCCTTCTCCAGTGTATAGTGTATACGTTTAGAGAATCCCTTTAGAATATCCGCATCAGACCGTGCATAACGATAGTCAGAAAAAGGTTTTGCATTTACGAGGTGACGGACTATCGCTAGATTGATTAAGGATTCAAAAGGTTTAGCGAAGTGCGAGAGTAGACTGATGGGACGATAATTCTATGTGTCAGTTTTATCTCCAGAATTATTGAAGACTAGTATCACAGAGGCAATATTCCTTCTATCAGGGAAGCAAAATTCGGCAAGGACTTTTGTGGTAGAGTTTTGAGAGGACAAGAGCCAGTTTAGCAGATTATTTATTTATTATTATTACTTTATAAAAGTAATAACCTTGGCACTTCCATCAACATGTGGTCCTGATCTAATATAGATAAGGACCACATGTTTTGGAAGTGCCAAGGTTTTTCATTATGTATCGGACATGAGTTTGGGTGATGGCCAGGTCATCAAGTATAGCTACAGTCCTTAATGAGAAATTGCGGAGTCGAAAGTACAGTTTAAGTCGAGGCGCTACATAAGTAGTTTATCACTTGCCGTGCAACATTGCGGTTGGATTGCACATTGTTCACCACACTAATGTTGATTTTCTAGATATCATGAGTACTTAGTGTATGTGAGTGAAACAGTTTTCTGGTCATTTCTGTCATCTTCTCTTTGCCTAATCTATTACAGTCTTATTATAATTTATAGATACTACAAGTTCATTTCTATTTATAGTAAACTTAGGACGATTGAATTGTCGGAATGCTAGCTGCTTCTGAACAATAGTAGCTGCACATTTTGAATGGAACCCTTGTGAGGAGTAGTGGCTGGCTGTAGACTTTTTTCATAGGCGCATGTGCTTTAATGCCTTCTTTGACTAATTCGATTTATTCCTTTACGCACTGATCAATAGGGAGATAAAAGGTTCCACTCCATTGAGCGTCTCTGGCGTGATCTCTGATGGATTCCTAATCTGCCCGCTTGTAGTATTTCGTCGTTATTAAAAACGACTCATCAGCTTTGGGACGATATTTTAGGATTATATAATTCATTACCACAACGTGATCAGCGTTCCCGAGCGAGATGTGGGCATTCGTCGCATTCGTCGCATTCGTGGCAAGAGCTTCGGGCAATGAGGTCAATAACAGGGCAACAAGTGAGGCTTACTTGTCAACACATTCATTGAGAGCGGGTCGGTAAAATGATAGATGCTTGGGCAAAATGCAATTGAAGGAGGTCGGAGGTTACATCGGCAGAAACGGTGTGGGGATAACATCCACGATAAGAACAGTAGTCCGAAAACTCAAAATATTACAAATTATCAAAATCTTTATGTAAAAAATATTCCCAAACAGAATTGTTACTGTTTGTTTTCTTCGATAACAAGAACCTGATCCATAGTGCTATAAGTCTAAATGAAACAGTATTGTGGACAGAAACCTGAGTAGATATGAAAGGCAAAATGTTTATCTTCTTCTTATGATGCGTATTTGAAACTGCCACTCTAAATTAAATAACCTATCAAGTAGTAATAAGTCACTTCTGAATGATGTCTTAATCAAATGCATCTAATTGATAAACGTATCAAACACAACACAACAATAAATTCATATAAGAAGCCTGAAACTAAAAAGACAATGATAAGATAACAAAGACAAACGTGACAGGAGGCAATATAATAAATCTGTGATGCACCATAACGTTCTTAAAAAAAGAACCCGGAATAATTCATTTGGCAATACATCGTGTCTCTTCCTTTTCACCAATACATTTGTGTAAAAATAACTAGCATACCATGAGCTTGTAAATGTGCAACTCCACTATGGCTTGTAGAACTGTTTTCATAAATGGCGTCCTGTTTTAATCTGTAAAGAACTTTGCTGGTTGGTAAAATGAATTCAGATTTTTCTCCAAACAGTTGATGATATTTATTAAGGTAACTTTTTGCAATAATGCCATGTTATTACTTTTAACAAGAAGTATATACGACACCTTTATAAGGTACATTCCCTCATACATATGCTTTATTATTATACTGAATCATCGTTATAATTATACATGATGTATATGTATTACTTTATCAACGCGTACAAATGTGACGATGTTTATCCACGTCTACACACCATCAATTGTTATTTGGTAACTTATATTATTCTCAAGTCTTTTTATTGCAAGGTTTCATTGTGGAAATAACGTATCATCAGGTAATAAAAAAAATCTAATTTATTTAATGATCTTCCATTTTACCATATGTTTGTATTTTCAGTTGTTCATTTCCAAAATTTATTATATAGAGAGGTGCTATTTTTTTCTTCATTTGTGAAGATTCGGGAATTTGCTAATCTAGATGTTTAATTTGTAAGATTACAATCCACACACACTTTTCTTATTGGGATAAAATACAGTGCAGAAACAATATTAAACTTTGTGTGATGAATTTTTTGCTTCGCCCTAATTTTATTTGTGTGTTAATAGGGGTGATTTTTGTTTGTGTTTTTTATGGAATAGTTATCCAGAATTTTGCAGCTAACACTTAATCAGTTTACACTTTCAGGAGAAAGCCAAATCAAGGTCCAATTATTCTACACGATACGAACAGAACTAAACCGAATTTGCAAACTAAAACTATCAAAAATCTTAGTTCAAAGTTAGGTTAGAGTAAGTTCAGGTCTAGTTAAATACATGTAAACAGCTTCAAATTTATCCGCAAACAAAGAATAACAAAATTATTTTAGATTTTAAGGTAGCGGATCACTTTCTCTTTCCTATATTAGTTTAACGTAAAATGAGCATCAACAATAAAGATTGATGAAAATAACATTGTAGTTGAGCTGAAAAGAATCACCATAACTTACACACCACTTTCACCAACATATGTGTCTCTAGAAATTGCACCATCATCTGGGAAACAAAAATATATATATATCGGAGACTTCAGAATCTATAGTACCTTATCGGTATAAGGTAAATGATGCGGAAGATATGTAGTGGAAGTGTAGTACAAACATCTTAAACCGCAAGTGGGCATTCCCTCTCCTCTTCTCTACTATGCTAAGTTTTTCAGTTAAAATAATTTATAAAAATCATTGGTGGATAGAGCTATTTGTAAACCAGTTCTGCTACTACAAAAAGACGAACTAGATAATACGACCCTAACCCCATTAAACAGAGTCTTCTCAGTTAGATGAACAATCCCAATTTTTACTGGATAACTGTCCGACTTCAGATCATGGCTAGTGTCTCTGTAACAGAAAGAACGAATCTACAAGCTAATAGATCCAGAGATAGTAAAAATGGCGTACAACTTTTCCGACATTCTAGCTTCGGAATAGATCGGGTAATATCACGACGATTATCCAAATAGCACCAGTAAAAACCTGTTCGATCAAGTATCGCGATTTTAGAAATTCGGCATACTTCTTCGAAATGCCGCGCACGCCGCTACCACTTTAATCAAAATAGAGAAAGATCGAGTTGAGGTACTCGCAGACTCAGCAAATAGGATACACCGACTTGCTAAGTTAGCGTATAGGAATATCGAGTTGAAACTGTGCAACTGCAATTAACTTAATTCTTCATAGATTATCGACGCCTTCATTAATAAGGATATGACTTGATCAAATCTGGCATTGTTTTCGGTGGCCTTGTCTGCCGCAATACAAAGCAAAAAGCTTATGAGCGACTCCGAGGTGGCCTCAAAAAGAAACAGGCTATCCTAAATTATACCTCATTAAACGTATGGACCAACGGGACCCATACTAGATTAAGAGTATCCACAAATAGTAGACTAGTAAATGGTCTGACAAGGGTCAGCGTTGCTACAGCTGTACAAATCGACTAAAGCCATACAGCGTAAGTTTTGTGATTTCACTTTGACAAAATCTAAGAGACCGAAGCGATATCATTTAAGCAATAAAATGCTAGAACAGGAAGAAGTCAATGACTTTGCTCCAGGAAAGAAAAAGATCACGGTACCCTGGAACCCAGTAATTTACAATGGTTTGATTAAACAACGGGTACACAAACATTTAACTATGTTAAGTTCTTGAAGAAAGGAGGACCTTCTTACACTTGTAAGTCGGTTTATAACAAACAGCCCGTTATAAGACCCCAGACCAAGAAGGACAAAATGTGACTGAGTCAGTTAAGGTGTTCTAAACCTAGTCACACCGCATATGCATGTGGGTCATATGAACCTCAGAAAAACTGTCACATGTCCACTGTACTTTCAGGAAAAGGAGAGACTTAAAATGAGGAATTCCGTTCACAGAAGAGCAATCACTCTAACACCTGGATAGAATATCTGGGAACCCCTAATTTAGAAAAGTTCCCGATATCACCACCTACAAATATATAATTACTAGTAGCAGTTGAGAAGGACTAAAGCCTTGTGTAATCGGAAAACAGATTTGTGCCAAAGTGCACTCAAGTCAAATAGAAAATGTCACTGGTAATAACGGTAAAACCTGAGAAAGTAAACACCAAAGCAAAATAGGGCAATTATTAAAAAAACAAACATACACATGTGTTTATGTTTCAGGAGAGACCGGGAGATGCGACAAAAAAGAAATAATAATTGCGAAAGTCAAAACAAGGGCAAAACAATAATGCAAAAAATATATTATTGTACCAGGAAAACAAAAGACGGTATTACATTTTTAATTGGTTACAAAAAAGAGAGTGACTAGTGTCGTACAATAATAAGCGCCCTTTTAAGTGAGCTGGAGTCTCCTACATTTAACAGCCTTGTGCCTGTATGTTATTGTTCTCGTGATGAGACACGTAAAATCAACAATGTGTTACTGTTGCATTATAACATTGCAAAACATCTAAACCTTGCTCAACTAAGATTGACAGCTTGATGATGAAATGCTATAGGTGCCGGGTTAAGACCCAAACTAATGTAAGCTGACACCGGCTTTGCTAAAGCTTAAACATCAGAACTGTCGGCTGATTTAATAACAATGCAATTAGTTGAAATTGCTTTCTCAGTCTTGCTCTTTGTTACTTTTTATAGATGTATTTATATTTGTTTCTTTCCCATGTGAGACTAGAAACTTTACTTTTTATCGCATTATGTCACTACAAGAGAGAACTCAGTTGGAATTTCTACTTTGTGCGTGGCAGTCGTACAAGGCTCAGCTCAGACAACTTTTTTTTTATTTTCTTCAGAATATAAAAATAAATAATTTATTTCACATATATATAAAGTATGGTTGGTCGCTTCTTTTATAGTTGCTTTACAATTTTAAGAAAATAACATTCCCTAAAAAACGTTCTCACGGCGCGAAAACAGTAGGTTTCACTCCACCACCCAGGATAGTAGCATATTGGTTCTTAGGACATAGAATATGACCAAGTGATAAATTCCACAGTACATCAAGGAGTCATGCCCCAGCAAATAATACTGTTACATATGAGATGTGTGTGGTGTAAATGAGGAAAAAGAAGAGAAAACAAGAACGACCGACCGCGTTTTTGCGTGGCTTACCTCGTGTGAAGAAGAAGGAAACAAGAATGGCCGACTTGTTTCTTTAAATGCCTACAGGGTGACTACGAGGTATGCAAATGAGATGCTCCTGATTGGAAATGGAAGAGATAAAAGAGGAGTGATTGGGGGAGGAGGCAGAGGGAAGTTAGATTGCGAACAGAGAAGTTTGATCATAGGAGAAAAGTCGGATCCGTAGAGAGTGAAAAAAAACGTTGCAGAAATTCGTTTCGGAGTGGATAGAAAGCGGAAGTACGGCCAGCAGTGTCGCGTATATCACAATGTGCCGAAACAAACTAGCTTAATCTGATGCACGATGCAAAGCAACCAAATTATTTCAAAAGAAACCGATAGTAAGCAGAGTACAATCCCGACATTGTGTTTGTCAGTCAGTATGAAGCAAAAAGCTAGTGCTTGAGCACAAACTCAACACACAACACTGTCTAATTTGCATGAAATTTAATTCTGCAATTAGCCCAGCTATAGATAAATAACCTAGATTATTTTTCACAGAGGACATTAAGCACTGTAGACTTCTCAAACGAGAATAGAGTATTGGGCTAAGGAGGAACTGCAGGCTGACGAGAAACACCCCAAAGAGTTTAGGGGAACACAATCGTCTTCCATCTTTTCAAACATGACAAAGAACCAATGTATCTAAATCATATGTCTTCTGTCGTCGCTTTGCCATCGTTTTAAACTGTCTGGGCACCTTATCTTCACAATTTAACCCATAGTTTCTGTTCCAGCCCTGATCTCTCAACAAGCAGGATTCCACCTTAGAAGATTCAAGAAATTAATCTTAATCAAACCATAAAAGATTGGTTACAGAACAGACTGGTCACAAGAGCCATCTGTGTTTATCTGCCAGGCGCGTATTACACTGTAAACAATCGGCTCTTGAAAAAGTCCTGCACACTAACTAACCACATTAGAGCTATCTTGAAAGACAGTCGCTTTGATGTTACTCTAAACAACAAACACAATCCTTGGCACCCCTATACTAGTTGCTAACTTTAAGGTGGTGTGCTGGCTCAATTACTGTATAACATCCACACCAATAATCAAACTATTGACCAGAATACTGAGTGGGTGATTGATGCTGACGACCTCTATGTAAAATTACGTTTGAAGCAGTAGAAATAAAACTCAACTAATCCCTAGATATGCTACTCCTATACTACGAGAGTAACAACCTGCATTAAAACCCTGAAAAACCTCGGGATTGCTTTCTCCATCTCATTGACTCCTGAACAAAACGTGGTCTGGACTACAACTTGAGAACCGCATATCTTAGCGGCGGTAAGCATAGACTACACCTGCCGTTTCATCACTGATTGCCTGGGGCCTAGAAACCTGTGAAAAGTGGTATTTTCTCACTGGCATTGTCCTTGCATATCTGAGCAAAGTAATTGCACATGTGAGTCGAGGGTGAGGATCACAAAAACTACCAGCGATGAACGCTATCTCCTCCAGGAACGGCTTTTAGCAAAACCTTAATCATGTTTTGACATATAGGTAACTAGTTTCGTAAATCTTCGTTTACAAATTTTAAACTGCGCCAGTCATATGTGGTTAAAAATGTTGGCAAGTGTTCTGATTCTAACAGCTCTTATTCGTGGATCCGATTGAAATCGTGTCTGTTTTCCTACTATTTAATTGTAATTATTAACGTTGAATGTAGACATATGCGTTCATAAGAATAACATGGCGTTTTAATGTCAAATATTACATAATGTTCTAAAATATCAGTTAAGTATCATTAAGCTGATATTTTAGAAAATTATGTAATTTGACATGCCAATAATAAAATAGAAAAAACCCCGTAAAATTAGTAATTAAATTAAGTTTTACTTCGTGGGTCTTTATCTATTATATTGTTCATGCGATGTATAGATACACACCTGCGTGGGGAGTCTGGCAGCAAGCTGCTTGTTCATATTACATTATACGTTATGCACGTGTAAATTGGAAAGATAACACTTAATGCAAGTGAGCCAAAGAAAGAAGGGCATTCGAGAGAAAACGAGTGTTAATTTATTTCTAGTCATATCAGTGGAAGGTATTCATCTTGAAGGAACACGTTCATTAAGTTTGACGGTGCACATTTTGTTGAAGTGCTAAAATGCGACAACGAGTCGAGCTTCACAGCAAGTGCGAGATAATTAAGGTTAGAAATTCTTGCTTCAGTCTGTCGTAGAATTGCTAATTTTTAATAGACTCGTCCTCGAATTAATAACGGTTTGTACACCAGCCAAGATGTGGTAACTTTACACATGAACGGTCCAATGGTGGAAATATAATTATATAGGATACTGGCAAGTGGGATACTTTTTTGAGCCAGGTAAACAAAACCTAACTTTTCGCTGCAGATTGGCAGCATCTTCTATGTACCTATTTTACGTTATGTTGCCTGAGAAAATCACCTAAAGAGTTTAAACGTGTAACTCTCTGGAAGGTTGCTATCGGCCATGACATTCAGTAATTTGAAATGTTTATTATTGCTGTTATTTTGGTAGAATCAAATGTGACCAAACATTCTCCTATATACTTGAAGGATTCAGCCATTGCTTGCTTGTGTGGTATTTGATTTGCCCTCATGCTGAGAATATAGCGTTGTGTCATCAGTAAATACACCTATCTCAAACACAGTAGAATTTATGAAGATGAAGAATGATATAGGTGCAAGTATCAATCACTAGAGCATAACTGCATTGATGTTCTGTTGTTCTAATGTAAGCCTATCGAGAATAACATGTATCTTTATTTAAGCTACCAAAATCTGAGGATATTAAATATTCGTTGAGGAGTAACGTACGAGTTGATTTTTCTAAGAAGACCTACTAACCATACTATATATAAGACCATGCAGATAGCAAGCGCTGTAACTCTAGTTTCTCTTAACATATACAGCGTGTGGTATATATGTTCTGAGATGACCGTTCGTATTTTTGCATTAGAATGTCAGGCCAAAATGAATACTATTGGTCAGAGAAAAGTTCAGTTTTTCGCGATGATCAGCTATTGCTTAATGTATTAATGATTCACAGATTTAAGCGAATGACAAGAAGAGACTTATAGAGCGATAATATTTTTAGGTTCTTTTTTCAGCCATTTTAAAAACTGGTACCGCAGAAATAATTTTCAATAGAAATAATACGCACCGGCGATTCTTGAAAAAGTACTTAGTTTACGCAAACTCAATTTTATTGACATTTTCTTTCAATACATTATCTGATAATGACAGAAAGATAAAAAGTAAAAATAAAAAAAGGAAAAACATGTCGATCAAAATAAAAACGGTAAACATAAAGGCAATTTAAAACGAATAAAGATAATAGAGATCAGTTATTAATAGTTCATGTATGCTAACTCGTAAAAAAGAACAGAACTAAAATATATTTCGGAATTTTTTTAGATAAAGATTTATAATTTGTGTTATTTCAATTATTCGAACTACTATTTCCTATCTTAGATTTTAGTATCACATTGTTGTTGCTGATATAACCTTTGACCTTATTAAAAGTCATCTTCATGTCGGAGTCAGGAATCTATACGAATTGTAAAACTGAATAATTTATTTTGTTAATGGGAGTACATTTCTCTTGTTCCGTTTGCCATGATGGATTAGAAGTCTGAATAAATAATGTTATTCTTAGTACGGATCGTCTATAATAAGAAGTGAACCATCAACTTCCAGTGGACTGTCACTTACCACCGTTATCGAAGAAATGATATTGATTACTACCAAATAGAAACCTATTTTTTACGAGGCAAACACATTTGTCTGTGGGAAGTCTAAAATCTCATGTCATATATTACATCTCTTTAATGTTAAGACGATTTTCCCCTGTACTTTTGTCAAGAATAGGAAAATAACCACATGTATCACAGGCTACTAAACTCATAACTATATTACGCTTATTCACTCGCAAGTGTTTTATTTAATTTGTGATTATATTATTCAGCTAACACTACATAATACTTTTGGCCTACCATCTTAGACTCTCCCTAAAACATACTCCATATACGTGGTCGCAATAACTTTTTTCCCCTTACACTTTAGTACTTACACTCTCTCCACGACACCGGGAACTAATAATAAAAAAGGCTACATTAAAAAAAAACGTATCAGTTAATATTTACTATTTGTTTGATATTAATTTACTACATAATACAAACAATTACGTACACATTTAATGGACTCTTCCTCTAATTCCGCTATATATCGTATTACGTCATTTCTACTTATTTCGTATACAGTTTATGGAAAATGCAATTAACGAACATAGTTCCTAACAGTGTTTCATTATTCAGCATGGCGGCTACAATTTCTTCAGCGATGCGACTTCTGAATTAACTCAATATACAGCAAGATACTCGACAAATGACAATAAATGTAACATTTTCTGAATCCTACACTTTTTCACAAGCATAATATTCAACAATTGGAATAAAACATCAATTTCATCGTAAAGAAATGACCCAAAACGTGTGACGGGTTGATCATAAATTTAGGCGCCCTCTGGCGGATCGTAAAATAAAGCGCATGCCAGCTACAGGCTTCGTTTAACTGACCTATTTTTCAAGAGATTTTCAGCTCACTTCCGTTTCCAAGTGGTTATCGACGTAGGTCCAAGCCCGAAATGTTTAGGTTCGATCCCAGTCGACTGACACAATATTTTTTATATTATTACACTTTTGCCTACGAGGAGGGCGTGACAGGAGACGGGGGACAATGGCCCGTTGTTTTTTTTTAATTCAACGTTATTATGTTGTAATTTGAAACAAATACATGTACTATGTAGTATTTTAACTAGTGTGAAAACATCATTTTTTTTCGAACACACATAGTTTATTAGTGCTCTGCAGACCGCCGTAATTATATTTGTCTGTTTAATTTGTGCTCAGAAAGCATACTCATTTTTTTCTTTCTCTTGAAAAAAGGGAATTTCTATAGACAGATAACGGGAGGATTATTTTTAATAGGGCTCCGTATGATTCTTCAATTTTAAAAGTGGTCATTATCATTAATATAGCGGATGTTTAATTAAGAAAGAAAAAATTCTAGGGAATTACCGGTACCATAGAATGGGCAGGAAGACACCTACTACCGTGTCTCCTTCCTTCCTTTCTTCTTCCTTTCACCCTTCAACAATTCTGAACCGACAATTATTCTAGACATTAAAATTATCCGATATGATTTAATTGCGTTCTGTCGAATGATGACAAATTTAAATTCATTTTTCTTTATATTTCCCCCTGGCAACGCCGAGAGAGATGCCCATCAAAAATGTGTTCCTACTCTAAACTATTTATGGTTGACCTTATCTTCCGTTGAAGATGAGACCTCCGTCTTTCCATATTCCTCATGATGACTGGGTCGGCCATTTACTTGGTAAAGGGAAAGGCAAGTTCGTGTCACAGCAACATTCTTTCTCGTTGGTTGTAAATCCTAAACTAACGTTTCTTAGTCAAAACGTTTTCTTTTTGCAATATGTAGGAACAAATCCAAATGTAAGAAAATATCCAATTCAAAGTCAATACAGCAGTCGGGGGTGGGTGTCAAAAAGGAATTGCTCCCTTAGCGACCCAACCAATAGGTCTGGTAACAATATGTAATGGGGCAGGGAACGGAATTCTCTGCAGGAGCAACGATCCAGCGTCTGGTCTATAGTAAGTCGAAAAATGTACTAATTCTGGTCACCATCAAGCTCTAGAACACAATAACACTTCTAACACTTAACTCCGGTGAGATGTAGAACCTCAATTTATAGGCTTGTAACAACCTGTCACCCCCATCTTAACATACATAAATATCACCTCTTTATCTATACTCATGTTGGTCTTATCGCCACCCCACTTGAAGGCCGGCACCAGCAGTCAGTATGTATCACTTTGTTTTTTTTTCCCACAATAGTAAACAAACCTCCTCTCTCCATGTTAAGAGTGGCTTTCAAACTAATGTGATAAACACAACTTTTTTCCAAATATGATTTTATACAAGTTTTTCCAAATATGATTTTATACAACTTTTTTCCAAATATGATTTTATACAAGTTTTTTCAAATATGATTTTATACAACTTTTTTCCAAATATGATTGTATACAACTTTTTTCCAAATATGATTTTATACAAGTTTTTTCAAATATGATTTTATACAACTTTTTTCCAAATATGATTTTATACAAGTTTTTCCAAATATGATTGTATACAACTTTTTTCCAAATATGATTTTATACAAGTTTTTTCAAATATGATTTTATACAACTTTTTTCCAAATATGATTGTATACAACTTTTTTTCAAATATGATTTTATACAAGTTTTTCCAAATATGATTTTATACAACTTTTTTCCAAATATGATTTTATACAAGTTTTTCCAAATATGATTGTATACAACTTTTTTCCAAATATGATTTTATACAAGTTTTTTCAAATATGATTTTATACAACTTTTTTCCAAATATGATTGTATACAACTTTTTTCCAAATATGATTTTATACAAGTTTTTCCAAATATGATTTTATACAACTTTTTTCCAAATATGATTTTATACAACTTTTTCCAAATATGATTTTATTCAAGCTTTTTCAAATGTGAGATTAATACCTATGTAGTAAATTAAATTCATATTACGCGATTATAAAATATGATTTTATGTTTTAAAAATTGTCTTTACACTTTCGTTCTATTTACGGGTCGAAACAATTGAACTGTTATGATTTTTTTATAATATTGTTTACTATTTATTTTATCGTTTTTATAATTTCCACAACAGTATCGTCAGAGTTTGAATTTTAAAAAGTGGTGATTTTTCTTCATCTACATCACCCGTCAATGATAGGGTGTCGATTATATAATTATTTCGTCTCCTCTTCTGTTCTAAATAGTTTAGAAAAGGTTTGCTTATTGCTAATCGCATGAGGCACCCAACAGCGGAATGGTGCTGCTACTTCTACTGTAAAGCGTAGTGTGTTGTCCTTTCAAGAATAGGGCAAGCTTGTTTTTTTCATACATTGGACCAGGAGGTCGAGAGTTAGAATCCAACTTCCCTTAAGAATGTTCTTTTAATGAAAACTATCATATACATCGAAATAGGTGTCCAGGTGCAAATATAAGGGAAGTAATCTTAATAAAAAAGTTCATACTTTTGTCCCAGGTAACGGGAAAAAGAGGGGTTAGGAAGATGAGGTAGCCCGCGAAGAGACAGCTGTTGCCCCAAGCAACGGTGAAAGGGGGCCGGAGATTAGGTGGGCCGGAGATTAGGTGGGCAACCGGGGAAGACACAGCTTTTCCCAAGGAAACGGGGAGAAGGGGGCATTGGGAAAAAGCTACGGTGAAATTGAGCGACCAGTGAAAAGAGAGACCCCCGGGCAGTGAATATATAAATAGGAATCGGAAATATTTAAATTTTTAAATGAGAGGTTATTTCTATATTATATCACCCAAAACGTTTAAATATTTATAAAAAAAATTTGTGAAAATATATATTAATTGAGCCATATCATAAAAATTTTACAAAAAACGGAGGTATCTTAATGTTCACACTCCCTTTAGCCCCTTTTTGCATGAAACTCTATTAACCAAATATATCCTACATTACCACTTATTACGGCTTGCATTACGAATATTTGAAGGTACACATAATTAGTTCAGGAGTCAATTCTGCATATACAGTTTCATAAATATATACACACACCTACCTTTATATGAATAGAGGTTACTCGTCCACAAGAAATCAAATATTATAAAGTTAACCGAATACCATAAAGGTCTAAAAAATCTAATATTGAGAGAGCTAAACTAGTTATGATAAATAATTAACACATAATACGTTTAAAAAACTACCACAACTCTTTTCGAATGTTTATAAGTATTGTTTTACGTGCTACATTAATCTAAACAATATTCTAAATATCTAGGGGGGGAATAATAAAAGTTCCATTGTTCCATTATTCATCGAGTAACACCTGTGAGTATCAGACCAAAAGATGGCTTACTCTAAACAAAGTTTACTCACCACACGACTCTCATGAACTCGTAAGCTACCTGCATATGTAATACACATTTTCACCCTCATCTTTAAAAAAAAATTCATTAAAATTGAAGGATTGTAGTTTAAACAAGGTACAGAAGTATCTGTGAAAATGTACACTTTTCTGTATTATATCAATAAGTGTTATTATTAAAATAAATTGAAAACTTTAATCAAAAGATAAAATAATTTAAATCTTTATCATTAAAAATACTTTTAATTTTTATTTTATTCTATTAATCTTATTTTTTATCTTTTCCATTGCGATATAGCGATTGTTATAGTATAATATAGCGATTGCTATCAGAATAATCTTAGAAATCTTACCAATATTAGACTTCGGATAAAGTGCTAGGTCGGTTTAGTAAAATACAGGAAGGTACAAAAGTTAAATTTATTATGTTTGATATACATTATTTTGACTCTATAATTCTCCCAGCCATATTTAACTTAACACACTTAGATTAAATTGAACTAACTAAACTTAGAATAATTCAATATAATTTTGACAAGGGGACTGAATATCTATATCACAATGTGGTATGCAGACGTACACAAGTTACTGAATTCTCTACATCCATCAATTAATTATATAAGGAAAGGCACTGTTTACAGTTAATTGTAATAAAGAATCCTGGAGGAAGCTAAAATTTCCTTGCATAGTTATTCGATAATCTAGGACATAACATAACTATAGACATTACTTATAAATTTGATCACTGCTTGAATATGACGCTTGATGTATATTAAAAGTTCAAAACATTAGTCTTACCACAGTCTATATTATGTTACTTTCAATCAAAAGAGGTAAAAATGCATTAATCCGAAGTATTTCAAAACGCTATTGGATTAAAGAAACTATTGCGAAAAAAATGTTTTCCCTCGTTTCTGAATAGTTTAACGGCAGGAAAGTTTACTTTACATAAATGTCTAAACAGACTTGAGGGGTACTTATATAAGAACATTTTCGGTTACATAAGGCCTAATGTTCCCTGTCTTACAAAGACAATATAATATAAAGAGGCAATTAATAACTCAGTTTTCTAAAGGTATCGTTATACGTACCTGCCCTGGTGTTTTCTGAAATTCAAACTGCTAGTAGAATAATAATACAATGTGAACACAAAAACACATATATGCAAGATGTTTGAGACGAATTTAATTATATTTTGAGATACATTCATTCTAAAACCATTTTATGTATGTGATAGCGATGAAGAGCAAATCGATAAATGTTATTGTTTATAATTTGTAGTTTTAAAGATCGAACTTTTTGTTGAGTATCAAGCACAGGATTAGAAAAAAAATAATAACATGCATCCTGATGATTTGCTGTGATATTTGAACTGGAGAATAGCAATGGAGATGTGGAAACAGTGACTAGCAGGCAAGATCAGAGAAGGTGTTTTTACTGTGTCCACACAAAAGAATGTTCCGGAAAGCCGCAAAAAAGGTGAAGCAAACTTAGGCAAGAAAATACCGACCTCAGTGAGAGAGATTTTTTTCAAATTGACAATTATAAAAAAAACTGAACGAAGATGTTCGCAGCCCGTCATAAAGAGTCTCAAGAGCTAACTACTCACCGCCAAGCACTAGAAAATCGCATGCAAAAACAAAATGACGCTAACGTAGAGACCGCACGGGTTGCCTGAAACTGTAATGATCTTTGCTTTTCAGAGCAATGTAATTCTGCACTATATCTAATAAAAACACAACATACTCAATTCAGATAGCGATCATGCGGGCCCACGATGTTAAAGAGCGTTCCGATTACAAGATAGAATCGTGTTATTTCTGTGCGACCACAAGAATAAGCATCCATTAGCGTCGGTAAATTCTCATTTAAATAAAATAAGAGTAACTTTCCTCCTTTGAGAGAAATACAGAAAAGTTGTAGGGAAAAGTACGGGCAACGTCGAGATTTCTAGCGAGAGAAAAGGAGAAATAATTCGAGAGTCGGACTTTAGAAAGTTGATGTTGTCCTGTTTCGGAGAATTTTCAATTACGATTCGAGAGTCGGGCTTTTGAAAGTTGGCGTTGTCGTCTGTGATTTTAGTTTTGTCCTATCGTTTTTTACTTTCTCTACCTATATGTAACGGAGAGCGGCCGATTGACATAAATGCAGACACATGTCGGCGCCGTCCAAAGAGGCAGTGTCTGGTAATCTGTGTGTGTGGGGCGAACCCGAAAACACTCGCTGACGACAAAAAAGAAAGAGGATGAGAAAGGCGTCAGAAAGTCAAATAAGGTTTTTATTTGAAGAACCAGGCAGCGGTGTTCAGTGAGAGATTTATGCAAATTTAGTTGGTTTACATGCGTCGCATTTTTTCAATAAGAAAGGAAAAGTGAAGATTCGGTCAGAGACGTGGAGATCGTTCTGGACGTGGCATTGGAAAGCGAACGAAAGAAGAGAATAGTGCTATATTTTTATGTTGGACAGAACGACGTTTTTTTTACAGTTGAGAGATACGTATTTTCTTCATTTGGACTCCTCTGTTTAACTGTTTCGATATTATTTCGTTATTTTTTTTACACTATAAGCTTTTTTCAGCATTTTTCCGAGCTGTTTTCTGAGATAATTGTGGATTCAAAGTTCGACTAGAATCTTCTTCCTGCGTTTGACGGATCAGTATCTGTGGTGGACTTGGTTGAGAGAGTAGACCTAACCTGTCGTTTGTGTGAAGTTAAGTAAGTCTAGTTAATCATTCCTCCTGCAACTAACGGAAGGTGCTCTGAATGTCTACCAGCAGCTAAGCGAAAATGATCAGGCCAATGTAAAGCTGAAGAAGCCTTCGCTGTACAGAGCTTTTGCGATGGATCCTTGCACAACATACAAACAGTTTACCACACTGAAAGGTTTGCCATGAGAGACAGTGGATATCTTCTGTGCGGCATTTAAGAAGCGGGTCGTTTTATTTGAGAGTTGCATGAATAGACGTTCGTATACGTATGTGTAGCCGGACTCTCAGTTTGAGTCAAACAACTCATCAGAGTATCCATAAACATAGCGCGACGCCGATAACAACAGTTGCTTGAATGCGCCTGAACAATTACCAGTAATCAAACAACACTTTAGGAGCACGGTATAATCGCTGCGAAGTCAGCCCAGAGTGGCTTTAGAAATCCAAAGACGGAAGACCAACATGACAAAAAGGATTGCTTCCGTTGTTGGTTGACTGTCATTGCAAATGATTGCATGGATAGAAGATGGGGGACATACACAGTGTTTCCAGTGCCTCGGTATCAGAAACATGGCCTCAAGCTGCCCGAAAACGACTCAAGGGAAAAGATGCCCAGATAAGATGTAAACTAGGCGCAACAAATCATCCGATTTCATCTGAAAACAAATGTCTTGTTCAGCGCTTATAGATCGAAGTTGCTCTCGTACCATAGTAAGCTAAGCTTATAAAGTAGATAAAGCATGAAGGCTATAAAAATAACAACAATAAATCGTAAGACAAAGGCGCGTTGTGGAGTAGGATTAGTAAGAATTTACACGGACTCTGGTGTATCCGCTGTGGTTGATGTCTTGTTGACGCAGATATACATACTAGACTTCGACCAACTGCTCGGATATTACGCTTTTACGGCAATGGGTGGGGTTACCATTACACCAGTTAGAACTGCGAAATTTACTAAGGCACCGGTGTGGGTTTAACTTTTCATTGAACGACCAGGCTTCAATCTAGAGTTGGAACAACGCTAAAATATGTATACTGCGTAGTAGAAATCGACGGATTATAAAGTACCAACCAAGCTCCGGAATACCGCCACATAGTACGCCGTATCCGCGAACGTTAGTGTCGCATATGAAAAAGAGCTTGAGGCCTATATCTAACAGTGACCATTGGTACTAAAACGGGATTATCTCTTTTAATTTCATAGTACAAAATAACAAGTTAAAGGAACTACCGTGAGCTCAATCTATATATAAACGCTTGCACGGCTGATGCTGATGTATGTACTAGCAACTTAAGGAAGTGGCGCCAGAAAAGATTGTGTGTATAATTGCTCAATATGAGGAAAGCTTATTTGACGGTGATATTTTACGGCAAGCGATATTGTCGAACCAGATTGGTTTGGGGGTTGAATGTGGCGCCGCAGTTCATAAAGACGATCGCCAGTGCTGCGTCATCACAGGGAAAACACCGTTGAAAAAGCAATATCGGTCTACCTCGACGACATTTAAATCAATAAAGATGTCAAGTAACCGATGCACATCCTATCGAAATTAGCAGAGTGTGGCCTGAAATTCAAAGACACAGAACGGATTGGAGACGGATCACTAGTGGGGAGGATGGCACCCTGCGATGGAGACGAGAAAATGTAATCTCCACAGTCCCTTAAGTTCTCACAAGCTGGGCCATTTTTCCTTATACGGAAAATTCATTAAAGACCTGGCAGTGTGTCGCTAGCTTTGCCTGACTATGGCCGTAATAAAACGCAGGGCGAATGCGGTAACCAAAATACATGTTTTCCTCCTGAATGATTGCAGAAAGTGGTGAGAGAGTTACATACGAAAAACCGACTCGGTGAGAGTGGTGTAGTGATTTAGATAACGTTTGGGTCAACGCTAGTTCACTAACGTTGAGAGTCCTGCTGTGGAACGATAGATCTGTACTGGAGGAAAAGATGCCCAGATAGGATGTCAACTAGGCGCAACACATCATCCTAGTTCATCTGCAAACAAATATATCTTCAGCGCTTATAGATCGAGGTTGCTCTCATACCATAGTAAACTAAGGTAGATGGATAATGCCTTCTGCTGCTTGTTATCGAAATGTAACGCATAATAAAATAAATAAATTGATAGACATTTAACACCGCTTCTCTCTGAAACTGCCGACTGTCAGCTAGATGGTTTAAGATTCGATCCCTGGTAATGACGAGCTGCTAGACTAGCCGCACTGAGAAGCTGTTATACAGCGATCAGTATATGTATATATATATATATATATATATATATATATATATATATATATATATATATATATATAAGTGTTCATAGTACAACTTGAAATTACTGTGGTGTTAATATATTTTAAAAAAAATAATGCTTGATATTATAGTGAACATATAATTACTTTTCTGAAAAACATTAGCCATTATCTAAAGAAAATGAAACAGTATTTTTGATTTTTCGTAAAATACCATTTTGGTAGTTAATGAGGTAATCGATAACAAAATAACAAAAATATATCAATTACTATCAAAGTCATCCCGAAATCCGTCTATTTCGTGTCTTCTCTGCGTTGATGTAAGGGAGGGCGCCACTCTCTTTCTAGGATTGATCCTCTTACCCTTTCTCCTTATCTTACAATGCTAGGTGTTTTACGACAAGGCATCAGGTATAACATTTTATTTGCTATGACTCGGCCGATATTGTACGACGGACAATTAGCTAACACTATAAATATTACTCCAAATAGGTCAGTCACAACTGGTGGCTAACATTTTTTTAAAATAAAGTTTTAATAACATTACATCAGCGAACGTAATCTTATAGGAATATATGTGTAAAAGGCTTTAGTTTCTTATAGACATCATAAAATATAATTTATCGCCTCATCCAATAGCTTGCGATCTGCATTTAGCAGCTATTGAAAAGCGATGACCTTATTGATGAGTCTACTCCCCACTCTAACTCTATTTTCTGTAATTTTATTAATATATTCTGGGAGGCAGAATTTGTCACGTCATTCTGTTGCCTGATTTGAAAGCAAAATGAAGACAAAACATAAAATACACATTTATTAGCTGTCAATATGTAATGTATCGAACTCAGAGGATTGCAGATCTCTCAATAACATCCTTTCTGTATGCAGTAAAAACAACCCTATCCTTTAAGCAAAATCTACTTCATATTATATTCATTGGCTTTTATACGTATTAATATAACCAGATATAAGTTAAGATATAAAACTATTCAATATTCGAGAAAAGCAGCATTCTGATAGAATCTGTCTTCTGTGTTTTAAGTTAATTTGTTGAATGTTTTTCATTTATCAGAACAATATTTATATAAACACATTTTATGCTTCTTTAATTCAATTATACAGCGAACAATTTTTAAAGACCCTATAAATATATATATATATATATATATATATATATATATAAATACATATATATATATATATATATATATATATATATATATATATATTTAACTGTTTTAAAATTAAATGATAGCTACCGGTTAAGTTTACGAACGAGTACATTTACACACACCGACAAATTAGATTACCTTAGACTAATTCATTTAACATGTAAACTCTGCATCGAATGCAATTGCTAACACTATTTTCTTTTAATAATTAAATTGTGTGTTCTTTGTGGTGATTGTTATTATTATATGATCCTAAAATATTCCTTGAAAACAGAAACTCACCGCATCCGTTCTATTTGTTAACATATCGTATTTTACTGATGAATGCAATCGAAATCGCCAAGAAATCCTTTAACCAATCGACAAAAAAAGAGGAGAAAGTAAACATTTTACAGGTTTCTAACAAAAGTGCCAAAATACCGAACGGATTCAATACACAACGCGATGAGTTTCAGTATCTCATTTAAGCCCACTTTTAACTATGACTCTACTTGTGTCGGACATCCTATTATTGGCGTTGGCAAACCAACAACTCAGAGTTTCATAAATTATGTCGTTTAAATGAACATATTTATTTGTTTTACAGTTGTTCGATAATCTCAATGACGTAATTGTTTTACGAATTGATATTGCGTTATTCAAAGTCAAAACCCATCATTGTCATTATCAGAGTGCACGTGTATTTGGCGCGTTAAGTAAATGATACTTTCTCTCTTATAGGTCTCTCAAATTCGTTGTAAAAATGGTCAACGCTGAGTCATATAGTATCCACGACGGCATATCTCAATGATCTACTTTCAGCCGAAACTTCTCCTTAGTCTTCACTGATTATCTACTAGATTATATTTTAAGTTATATTCTTTGCATATATGCCGACAACTCTACTGTTTTATTAAGCCCTTGAAAGAGCATTAGTGAAAAAGATCTTTATGACCCTCTTACTGCCGCTTTTTCAATGGAGGATAGTGACTCCTTACCTCTAAAACGAAGCTCCGCATATTTAAATACCTGCTTTTAGACCCCACAAGATTGAAATAAATTATTGCATCGATGATTATATAATTTAGATTATATTAATAACACTTTCTTTGAGAATCTTATTGCTGTTATATACTCCTCGGCCTGTTATATACTCCTCGGCCCCATACCTTAAACAAAAGATTTACCTGAAAACTGTTTCTAAGAAACTGGAGAAATGAGTTGCTTATTCTATCGCCCCATAAAGAATAGTTACGTGTATGAGAGTCATATCCGCCTTAACATGACGTAACAGCAGGGGAAATTCCGAACAAAACACTCTTTTTTGTCGGAGTACGAAATATCAATCTAGTGGGGTGATAACTTTTTCCTGTATTCCATTTTGAACAGAAGAGACGTCTCTCGTATTTCTCTACTCTATTTTTATTTTAGTGGAAGGTTCTGATTCACCTCCTGTATTATTCACAGCAAGTACTCGGCTAACTATCACAACTGTACTGAAACGTTATATTTTTTCTCAGTTTCTTCCAAATTACTTCCTATGTGTATAACAAGTTACCAGTTTAATGCATCTCCAATATCAACAAATACTTGTTAATCTGTGATCTGAAATAATCAACTTGTGCCATCATTATTTCCAATCCTCTCATAGTATTGTTCTACTATTATATTGGAAATTTATTTTCTCCTTGCCCTTGAGTGTCATTAGCTGTTGTTAGTAATTCAGTATAGATTGCATACATATAATAATAATTTGAAAATTTCGAGTATGACAATTTTTTATATGTTTTATTTGGTGTTGAAACATATGTTAATTCATCATATACTTTAGATTTCACAGAGAATTCGATTTGAATTTTAAAAAATTATGTATTATTTAGTCTTACACTTAATATACTAAATTCCATTGAAAATGCATTATGATATACATTCTTTTGAATATTAATCATTCTTAAAATAACTTTAAAATTGTTTATTTCCTTGGGCTGATGCGAGCACTATTCTTAGAACGACGTCGTACGTAGGTAAAATATAAATAAATACAATTTAATATTATATATATTTGTATATATATGTATATATATATGTATATATTAATAATAATAATATATATATATATATATATATATATATATATGTGTGTGTGTGTGTGTATATGAAATAAAACAAAGTATAATAACACGAAATTATATAATCATCGATGCAATAATTTATTTCAATCTTGTGTTTTTTTCAAGCATCCGATCCAGACAGTTACATATTTGAAACTGAAAAAAGAATTACATTCACACTCGACAATTACAATATAATTGAGGAGAGAGGGGGTATCAACCTATCAAATACATATTTAGAGAGAGGGGGAAATTTGAAGCATATCTAATTTTTAAGCATAAATTGAGAGGAAGAATTGCATAATTTATTACAGATCGTGAGGGGGGGGGGCCATATGTATCATTAGAAATTGTAAAATCGGGCATAGATGATGATCCAGAACTGGGGGGGTCATGTTTTTCAAAAGAATAGTGTCTAGCGATCAATGTATATTGTGAGTGGAGGGGGGACCTAAAAAAGAACAGAAAAAGGATTTGAAAGTAGATACCGACTAAATTATGAGACAATCTTATTCATGTACGCATACACAGGCATGCATAAACACGTACACATCATATGTACATACATACCCACACACCAACACACATACAATTATACACAAACATACATATATACATATATACATATAGTTTGAACGACCGACCACTGCTTCAAACTCGGTCAGCTTACCTCAAGGAAATGCTAAATTATCAAGCCAGTTGGAAAAGCGAACAAAAAAACGAAAAATCAAAAAAGAAAGAGAAAAAGAGGGAAAGATATAAGAACGAAAAATCACAGATACGGCCAAACTCCACCGACTGTACGCGTGTCAACACCCTAAGTCATCCTCAAGGCAGGAAAAAGAACATATTTGTATATTGTGATCTCAGACATAACTATTATTTAACACACGCACACATACACACACACATTCTATTATACACATGCATGCATATATATATATACACATACATACATACACACACATACATGCCTAGCAGAATACACACTTGCACTCACACTTATACACATAAGACTATATATTCTTATTGTCAAGTATTAATAAAATATAAAAATATAAAAATATATTGTATGAGGGGAATTTAGATCATTTACGTCGGCACATTTCTATGATAATTTATTATTAATTTATTATTAAGCTGTTTTTAGATGATATTATTATTTTATAATTTTATATTTTCTCTGCTATTTTCGATACATTTTATATATTTGAACAATCGTTAAGTATCACTTAATTTACGTCTAACAATATCTAGTAATAAAGTTTATCTTGTACACTTACTTTTATTTGTACATTTCGGAAAATGAAACTTATTATTTTAAATATCATCTATTAGCTACTTTAATCCAATTTCTTTACAATTATATATCATCCAGGGCCATATGAAATTACCACGCCAGTTGAAAAAGCGAATAAAACCCCAAAAACAATCATTGGGCGCTCAAAACCATGCCTATCATGACACAAATAGCTACAATATATTGAACACTTTTGCAGAATGTTGGTTTTGCTCATTTTTAATGTGAACTGAACCAATTAATTAATACATCCACATACATATACATACCCATATACGCATATACATACATACATATACAACCATATTTAAATGTATACATACCTAAACACACATACATATACCCATACCCATATATATATATACACACACGCGTATATACACATGTACATTATTATTCATATAAACATACCCACACACCCATATATATAGACATATATATATATATATATATATATATATATATATATATATATATATACAAATAAGGTGATTTGATTCTTGTTTTTCGAACGTGTTATCTGCAGAAAAACTCTTAAAGCTATCTTATTTTTAGTAAATTATCTGATTATATGACTATAATAAAAACACCCCACAAATGAACGCATACATACACACACATATATATATATATATATATATATATATATATATATATATATATATATATATATATATATATATACGCAAACACACTAATACACCAATAACACATATATACAAGTCGATAATCATGTGTCCATAACGAGATACTTATATAAAGAATCAGGAAGGGGATTAAAGGGAAAGCACAATTTAGTAGTATTCAATTTGGTACCCCCAACGTTACAGATCTAAAGGTCTCTCGGATTGAGAGTTATTGGTTATTTTTAATTTACATTTATGTCTGCATTTGCCCATTATTTCAACTCGTTTATTTAGAATATTACTGTGTTCGTATTTCAGTGTTCTTATTTTTCCTCCAAACACAAATTGCATATTTGCCTGAATCTATTTAGAACATCAGAATAACATAGGATTGACCAAGAGATCACTGGGGACCGGTTATCATTTTTCAATAGCCACCATTGTTTCGCTAACTCCGTTTTGTTCTTAAGTTCTGGGTTATTGAAAGAGTGTTAGTGGTCATAGACACGCTGTTTCCAGTTTTCAGCGGAAATGCCGATGTAAACTTTCTTATCCCTGTTGTTATCTTCCGGACATATTGTGGCCTTATAAACCACGCACTCTACTTTACAGTTACCATCCAGTGGGCATTTATTTTTCACCTGAAAATTACATTCATTTACTATAGCCTTATTGTTATTAGAATTGTTTAGTAATCTACCATTATGGGTGCTGATTATTCTATCCATGTTCTTGGTGCAAGAGTCAATTATTTTAATTGTTTTTCTGTTTAATATATTACTTAGTGGATTGTTCATGTTAAAATGCTTGTCTACCTAGTTCAAGAATACTTTACCGATGTTGATGTTAGATAGTTGGCAGTAAGGAGGATGGAACCATATTATTTTCCGGCCTCTATTCCTGGATTTGCTTTTATTTTTTCTTCCCGGTATATTCGAGTTTTTCTGTGTAGCCACTGTTATCTAGCGCTCTATTGTATAAATGTCTATTTGTTTCTAAGATTTTTTGTTAGCCGATAGTTTATTAATTCTAATGTTAATCGTTTTAGGTATTGTGTGTATTTTTGATACCAGGGGGCCGTTACTATTAGGGATAACAATTAGTCCATAATCCCTGTATAACCCCACTAATTCTACTAATTGTGTACATTATAAAGATGCCCACCAGATCGGTAATCCAAGCTCAGTCAAAAGCACCCATCGGGACATCAAAGATTATTTACAAGTATGGATCTGCGACAAGCCATAATTAATCTTACCTGTTCATCGGATACATCCACGAAGTTCCTAGCATAGTTGATGCTGTTGCTAACTAACTTCTTGGAAATCGAGGGGTAAAAATCCATAATGTTGAATTGGATAAATGAGGCATCCATCTTATCTTCAATTAATTTAAACCATTTAATGGTATCCGATGAAGATTTCCAAAGATTACATTTTGTAGCTTCCAGAGTCACATTTATAATATTCCTGAGAATGTCCCTAGATACATGGCCGAGTTCTGATTTAGTGCTGTTCTTTTTTTCTAGCTTGCTTTTTAATGTGGAAATTTTTTATGGGCCTTGATGATGATATATGCATTCTTCTCATCCATTTTCCCCACTCTATCCTCAATGTTTAGTTTGGATGCGAATTCCTTAGTTTCTTCATTAATTATATCTTCTGTGCCGTGGGTATCCTTTCTGTAATTATTCGCGATTTTTTCCGGAATAGTTTTCTATCATTCTGATGGGCACATCTTATAAATATTTGCTGATTTATCAGCCCGGACCCAGACCTTGTTAGACTTCTTAATCTCTGCAATGTGTTTCTTCATATAATCAGATAATTTACTTATAATAAGATAGCTTTAAGAGTGTTTTTGCAGATAACACGTTCGTAACAAGAAATTAAATCGCCTTATTTGTGGATATATATATATATATATATATATATATATATATATATATATATATATATATATATGCGTATGTCTGTATATATGGGTGTGTGGGTATGTTTATATGAATAATTATGTATATGTGTATATACACGCGTGTGTGTAAAAATCTGTATTCATACATTTAGGTATGGTTGTATATGTATGTATGTATGTTGTATATGTATGTATGTATGTATGTATGTATGGTTGTATATGTATGTATGTATGTAGGTATGTATGTATGTATATGTATGTGGGTGTATTAACTAAATGGTTCAGTTTAAATATTTTTTGAAAAATGAACGAAGCCAACATTCTGCAAAAGTGCTCAATATAGTGTAGCTATTTGTGTTGGGATAGGCATGCTTTTATGCCGACCGATTATTGTTTTGTTTTTTTTTTCGTTTTTCTAACTGGCGTGATAATTTGATATGGCCCTGGATGATACATACTTGTAAAGAAATTGGATAAAAGAAGCTAATGAATGATATTTATAAAAAATAAGTTTCATTTCCCCAAATGTACAAATAAAAATAAGTGTACAGATAAACGTTATTACTAGATATTATTCGACGTAAATTAAGTGATGATTATCGATTTTTAATATATATACAATTAATCGAAAATAGGAGAGAAAATATAAAATAATAAAAGAATAATATCATCTAAACACAGCTTAATTTAATAAATTATAATAGAAATGAATTGACGTAAATAATCTAAATTCCTTTTATAAAAATATTTTTATAATTTTATATTTTATTAATACTTGACAACAAGAACATATAGTGATTATGTGTATATGTGTGGGTTTAAGTGTGTATTCTGGTAGGCATGTATGTGTGTGTGCATGTATGTATATATATATATATATATATATATATATATATATATATATATATATATATATATATATGCATCCATGCATGTGTATAATAAAATGTGTGTGTGCGTGTGTTAGATAATAGTTATGTCTGAGATCACTATATAAAAAGATTTCCTTTTTCCGCCTTGAGGATGACTTAGGGTTTTGACACGCGTACAGCCGATGGAGTTTGGCCGTGTCTGTGATTTTTCTTTTCTTATATCTTTCCCTCTTTTTCTCTTTCTTTTTTGATTTTTCGTTTTTTTTTTCGCTTTTCCAACTGGCTTGATAATTTAGTATTTCCTTCAGGTAAACTGACCGGGTTTGAAGCAGTGGTCGGTCGTTCAAACAATGTGTGTTTTGATATACATATATATGTATGTTTGTGTATAATTGTATGTGTGTGGGTGTGTGGGTATGTATGTACATATGAGTGTTTATGCATGCCTGTGTATGTGCACGTAAGTGAGATTGTCTCAGAATTTTGTCGGTATCTACTTTCAAATCCCTTTTCTGTTCTATTTTAGGTCCCCCTCCACTCACAATATACATTGAATCGCTAGACAGTAGGTTTCATCAAACAATGAGATGAAGGTTAATACTGTTAATTGTTGACACGACCCTATTCTTTTGAAAAAAGATGAACACCCTACTGGATCATAATCTATGCCTAATGTTACAATTTATAATTATACATATTGTCTCCCCTCACGGTCTGTAATAAATAATGCAATTCCCCCTCTCAATTTATACTTGAAGATAAAGTATGCTTAAAATTTCCCATCTCTCTAAATATGTATTTAATAGGTTGATACCCCCTCTCTCTCCAATCATATTTGTATTGTCGTCTGTGAATTTAATTCTTTTTTTCAATTTCAAAAATGTAATCGTCTGGATCGGATGCTTGAAAATACCCCAAAGTTTGAATAAATTAGTACATCGATGATTATGTAATTTCGTGTTATTATACTTTATTTTATTCTTGCTCTCTTTAGCACATTGAGCTCTGATACCCGGATTTCTTCCTGGAATTATTTTATTATAACACATATATATATATATATATATATATATATATATATATATATATATATATTCAATTCAGCCAGTTTTCTGGGTTACTTCAGACAGGCTTTTGTTGGCAGCGTAGTACTGATTGCCTATCAAACATTGGTGGCTGATCTTGTGTTGCATTTGAACGTCAATAGCATGGTAGCTTGATATGAAAAAAACACAGAATGCAGACTTTACCGTGTTAAAGGAAAATGATACAATAATCTCCCAAGATAAAAAAAACATATAAGGGAAAATGCTTAACAATGTTTATCATAGACGAAAAGCAAGAGTTTTTATATGTTTTTGGAGCAGCGTTTGAACTCATAATATGACATTTAATGTATTTTAAAAGATAGAGGATATAACTACTGACTAACTTTGTTCTCGTCAGACGTTTGACTAACAAAGTTTTTTAGGACATAAAGATACATTACTTTCCACATTGAATAGTCTTGTATATAATCTGAAGTATTTACAATAAACATGAGTATACTCTTTCACTCCATACAATTTAAATTTATCTTTTTCTACCACCATTTCTATATCTCGTCTTATTTTTCTCCCGTCTTTTTCCTCTCTTTCACTTATTTTCATAGTTTTCATAATTTATATCATACGCAATCTCCTACTTCTTTTGTTTATAAAACGTCGAGTTGCTGTTTATATGCACAACAGATCGGGTCACACAAGATAGATTTAATCAATTAATACAGAGCTAAGGGGTATAGAGTTAATGATGTAGTAAACGAGTTAATAATTTATCATATTTTTGTGGCATGCACTGTGCACGGTTTTCTCAATTTCTTTTTTATGGATTATGTAATCTTTTTGCAACTTCAGTCAAGAGGAATGATTAGACTCATCTGTGTTTTAATCGATATCGTCTACCTTTAGTGACGTCATCCACGGTGCAAATTGATCCTCACTTTTTAGGATGATGTTACAAAACATTCACATTATACGTTGTGCCTGGGCACAAACAAGCAAACCAACCAGTAAGAATCACAGAGTTTTATTAGTATATGCAGATTCATTTTTTACTTAGTCTGAACGCCATTGTGTCCTCCAGTATTGGCCACATAGCACAAATATATCGATCTTGCGTCACATCCATTTCTTATAAAGACGCATATAAATATACTACCGTTAAGCTGTTACAGCGTAAATGGTAAATAGTATATGCAGACAAACATAGGTATTTGTGTATTCTCGTTGTATAAAATATATAAGTTGTGTATGAAAAATGTAGTCTGACAGATATTCTTCTGGAGATAAGACAGTTTTGACTCAATCTGTTTATTTCTTTTTTTAGCTTTAGGGAATCAACTGACTTGCGTTTATGAAATGGAATGATTTCGCTGGGGTTTTTTTTGTTCTTTGGTTTAGATCGGCAGAAGTTTTTTTCCAATACACTATACCCACAAAAATATCGTTTCATAAATAAATATTGCTCCTTTTATTTTCAGTTATCAATTCAAAATAGTGGATAAAAGTACGTTTTACCTCCCTATGTGATATATTAAAGGTTTCACAAAAATATATTATTATTATTATTTCTTTCCGTGTGCAGTATTTTCTTATTTTCTACTCTTGATTGTTTTCATGAGTTCATAAAATATCCAGTATTTTTGGTATGTTTATCTCCTATGGTAAATCATCATTTTCCTTTCTTGTAAATATCATACAGAAATATGCATTGTACAGAGGCGTCATGTGAACATAATATAGAATATTTTAAAATAAGACAAATTGAAAGTAATTTATTTTAGAATATTAGTATATTTTAGAAAGTGAATTATCAAGTAGCTATCATGCAATTTTTGTTTTCACTTTCTAAGATAAATTAATAAATTGATTTAAATAGACGTTCACCCTCCTACCATAAAAATTAAACTAAATCCCGATTAAACCACGGTTTGCCTCCTACTTTTTTTTATTTTAACTCATTCTGCCACTTATTAATTATCCTACACCCTTATTGCTACCACTGTCACCTTCTAATAGTTTCTAATATTTTTATTTGTTTGCTAATATCGGCCGCAAGCTTTGAGTCTGCATGTAAAACTGTTTGTACGTGTATGATTTATTTGAAGAAAACATCATCTTGAGGAAGTCTGACAATAAAGACGAAACGTTTATGAATACATACATATTCTTTTCGTTTAACTTTTTCATTTTCTATTACGTCGGAACATTTTATTCCTGTCTTTATCGTGTATATATATATATATATATATATATATATATATATATATATATATATATATATATAAACACCCACATTTCTTCATTCAACAAACACTTAATATCATGTGGCTACACACATCGCTCTATTAGTGTCCGCATCCTCAACTCCGTCCGCAATATAGGTCAGCTTCGAATTTCGGAAACTATTCTAATCTCTAAAGTTCGTCCAGCTCTGAATAACAGGTTTGAGTTGTTTTCCCCTTTCATCCTCTGATTCTTACATCCTCACACTCCCACCCCCAACTTACTTGCCTTTGTCTCCTCTTTATTTGCCAGCGCCACCCACCCAACATTTTTACATGTTTCATATTATGGAATGGAATAATATGCATTTTATTTACATATATTTAGGCCTTGTGTATGTGTATGCATATATACATGTATGTTAATATGGGTGTATTCTCATGTGTGTGTATGTGTATGCCGATATATTTGTAATCCCTTAACTAAAGTTTGAAATTCAATAAAATAAAATTATAATAACATTTTTTAAATAAATAAAAATAGAATTATAATAATAAAAGAATAAATTAAATATATGAATGAATAATAATAACAAAGGAAAATTTTTAAAAATCAATAAATCAATAAATAGAATAAATTTATCGAAATGTAGTTCTAGGAGTATTATACCTTTGGAATACGCTTAAATTAACATAAAAATAAATATGTATTTAGATATTTACACTTTATATATGTATATGTGTGTATGTATTCTTATCCCTAATTTCCCCCCCCCCCTTCTCCAACGTTTCTTCTTATTCCCCCCTTCTACCGTTCAAACAGTTCCTTCCTACCTCCTTGACATTGATCCATTCCACAATTGATTTAAATTCCTTTTCAAATTTCAAATCTCATTTCTAGACATATGTTTTCCTAAGTTAACCCCCTTTATTTGCACATATTATAATAATAACGGCCCAAACGTAAATTTAAATTAAGCATTGAATAAAGAAAAAAGAGAAAGGAAACAAAATTAATAAATCATATGAAATAAAATAACATTATAATAATTAGTATAAAAATAAACAAATATTGATAATATGTTAACTTTAGTTGAATAATTATTTAATAAAATGTTGGCATTTTCTGCGTTCCTACTCCCGGTGTTTCAATGGTTTTACACCGGTTTTTCCCGTTTTTTTCGACCCTCTCGGTCTTCTATTGTTGTCTTTTGAAAATGAAAGTTTTTCATTCCAAAATTTAAGATTACCTTCTGCCGAACTTTTTATTTACCAGACAGTATTTACTATTCTTGTATTTAATCAGTTTTTCGTGAAATTATTAATAAATCGTTTTGAGTTTCGTTTTATCTCATCGTTTATTTCTGTTCACTTTTTCCATCTTCCGGCAACTACACCGCATTGCTACAGCCTCGGACTACTAATCTGCACTTATATTTACCAGCAATGCTTCAAGCAAATTACACCCTCCTTGTATATATATATATATATATATATATATATATATATATATATATATATATATATATATATAACCATCCACATGCACACTTTTTCTCTGTATCATAGTTATACAGTATAGCTAGACAGACACCTGCTTAAAAATCGAACTATAACCGCCTGGTTAACACTCGGCGAGTCTCGAAATTCGGCCGTCAGGCAGGCACCGTTATATCGAAATGTTAATATAAACATTTACAACTACCTGAGAAGACTCAATTGTTTTTAAAAATAAGTTTACATTATTGCTAATGCTACTTAACCATATCAATTACCACATTATATAGTCATAAACAGACATATTGTTCCGCTGCACACCAGCCCTGAGATGTGGCTAGACAGGCAACTGCTTCTACACTGAAATTGAACCCATGACCTCGGCGATTCTACGAAGTCGGTCCTCAGGGTGGTGTCATTACGAAATAAAAGCTAAATGCTTATTAAAAAACATCCGGAGTGTTCTCCATGTAAGCTTACAACACTTCTCAACTTATATATATATATATATATATATATATATATATATATATATATATATATATATATATATATATATATATATATATATATATACAGGGTGTTTCAAAAGTCTTGGGAACATTACAAATGCGTATATCTCATAAACTATTCCAGGTAGAAAAATGAAACTGGTGCCATTTTAAAGCTTGCTTAATCAAGTTTTTGGTCATACTAATGATTTTCGTGTTATCTTTCCAGGTGCAGTAATGGCGTTCTCTAAACAAGACAAGGCATTTTGCGTCCTCCAATTTGCAAAGACTGAATCGTGGACATGTGTTCAGCATGCATTTCACAGGAAATTTAAAAAAGAAGCCCCTGAAAGGAAATCCATTGTCATATGGCATGCTAAATTTGTGAAAGATGGGTGTTTGTGCCCAAGTAAGCGAACAGGTCGCCCTTCAACTTCAGAAGATGCAGTTGAGCAAGTTCGGACAGCCTTTCAGCGGAGCCCCCGTAAATCAGTCAGAAGAGCCAGCAGGGAACTTCAGCTTGCTCCAGCAACTGTCTGGCGTGTCTTAAGGAAACGACTGCAAATGGTACCTTACAAGCTCAAGTTGGTCCAAAAGTTGAAGGACACTGATAAGCCACTTCGCCGTGACTTTTGAATTGCAATGCAAGAGAAGTTGGAAGATAACGGCTTTGATGACCGGCTTGTTTTTAGCGATGAGGCGACTTTCCATCTGAATGGCAAAGTTAACAAGCATAACACTCGCATATGGGGTACTGAGAATCCTCATGAACTTCTTGAGCACGAGCGAGATTCACCAAAAGTGAACGTGTTTTGTGCAATTTCCAAGAAAGGTGTCTATGGACCGTTCTTCTTTGAAGAGGCAACTATCACTAGTGAATCCTATCTCAACATGCTGGAAGACTGGTTAATGGCTCAGTTAGAACAAGCAGAATCTTATGACTTCATTTTTTAACAAGATGGTGCACCACCACACTGGAGTCTTAGAGTAAGGCAGTTTCTTAACACAAGGCTGCCTGGTAGATGGATTGGGAGATCTGGGCGAGGTGATGACGTTCTCATGCCCTGGCCTCCTAGGTCTCCAGATCTTACCCCGTGTGACTTTTTCCTTTGGGGCTTTGTCAAGCAACAAGTCTATGTGCCGCCCCTTCCAAGAGATATTGACGAACTAAAGGCTCGAGTAACGGCAGTTGTGGGAACCATTGACGTCAAGATGCTGGAACGCGTTTGGCAGGAAATGGACTATCGACTAGATGTCTGCCGTGTGACGAATGGTGCTCATATTGAGCAACTTTGAAGATTCCCCACAAAACTTGAAACTTTAACCTTTCCAACGGTACCAATTTCATTTTTCAACTCCTAATAGTTTTTGAGTTATTAAAAATCGTTATGTTCCCAAGACTTTTGAAACACCCTGTATATATATATATATAAAATTGAAATATAAGCCATATTAGCAATACAAGATAAATTTCTTTCTTTTCTTTTACATTAATCCTATCGATTACGGAATAAAATTCCTTTCTCAGGGGTGACCAGTATTGAGTCATTTTTTTTCGGTGTCGAACGAAAGAAGCGTTGGTACGCTGTCATGAAAAGTGTGGGTTTGTCGTTTATATTTCAAAGTATTGCAGGGTTAGTTAATAAAATTGAAATATAAGCTATATTAGCAATACAGGATTAATTTTTTTTTACATTAATCCTATCGATTACGGTATAAAATTCCTTCCTCAGGGGTGACCAGTATTGAGTCATTTTTATTTTTTTTATTGTTCATCAAAAAACAAGAATAAACAAACTTATATCTTTGTTACTTGATAAACGTCCTTCGTACGACGTCTCCGCAGTGATGTTTTCGGCGGTTATGATTCAAATCCGGTGTCGAACGAAAGAAGCGTTGGTACGCTGTCATGAAAAGTGTGGGTTTATCGTTCAAATTTCAAAGTATTGCAGGGTTAGTTAATAAAATTGAAATATAAGCATATATACGCAATACAAGGTTAATTTTTTTTTTACATTAATCCTATCGATTACGGAATGAAATTCCTTCCTCAGGGGTGACCAATATTGAGCCATTTTTTTTCATCAGAAAACAACAATAAACAAACATATTTCTTTGTTACTTGATAAACGTCCTTGGTACGACGCCTCCGCAGTGATGTTTTCGGCGGTTATGATTCAAATCCGGTGTCGAATGAAAGAAGCGTTGGCACGCTGTCATGAAAAGTGTGGGGTTGTCGTTCAAATTTCAAAGTACTGCAGAATTAGTTAATAAAATTGAAATATAAGCCATATTAGCAATACAAGATTCATTTTTTTTACATTAATCCTATCGATTACGGAATGAAATTCCTTCCTCAGGTGTGACCAGTATTGAGTCATTTTTTTTCATCAAAAAACAAGAATAAACAAACTTATTTCTTTGTTACTTGATAAACGTCCTTGGTCAGACGTCTTTGCAGTGATGTTTTCGGCGGTTATGATTCAAATCCGGTGTCGAACGAAAGAAGCGTTGGCACGCTGTCATGAAAAGTGTGGGGTTGTCGTTCAAATTTCAAAGTACTGCAGGGTTAGTTAATAAAATTGAAATATAAGCCATATTAGCAATACAAGATTAATATTTTTTTTACATCAATCCTATCGATTACGGAATAAAATTCCTTCCTCAGGGCTGACCAGTATTGAGTCATTTTTTTTATCAAGTAACAAAGAAATAAGTTTGTTTATTCTTCCCTGATAATATAATATCTCTTTATTCTTACTGATGTCTTAATTGTACCCACTCAAAGCTTTCCATATTAATTTTATTCTTCGCCACAACTGACTTCTCGCAGCCTGGACTCTCCTCCAGCGTTCACAGTAGCAACTGCAACTACTTTTCCTTTATTACTGTATAATGTCAACCCAAAATGTCGATGTACATGCATGACATTTTTCTTTAAATTATCTTCCGGCGGAAGTCTTACAAAAAAGACGAAACGTTGATTGATATATAACAAAAATATCTCTTGATTTTTTCTGTTTCATTTCCCAAAACGTTGGATTACTCTCATCTTTTCTTTTTCATATATATATATATATATATATATATATATATATATATATATATATATATATATATGTGTGTGTGTGTGTGTGTGTGTGTGTTGTGGGTGAACCTACCTACCCTTTAGTAATAACTAAATGGTAGCAACCTGCTACCATAAATACCGGCTTTCGCCGGGAGAACATTTGTAGTACATTTACACAACAAACGTTGTTTTCTGGATTACTGTGCGATATCACTATTTTTTTGGCAAGTTTGTTGTGCTGTGTTTTTCTTTTTTTTTCTCTTTACGCGTTTTATTTTTACCCTGGTTGAACTCTTATGGTTAATTCCCATTATTTGTTCCTGTTGTTGTTATTGACTTTTTACACGTTAAGTTGTTTTTTTTCTTCTCCCCACTTAATTCTTTTTCACCACTGTTTTTTTTTTTATTATGGCGGCTGCTACAAGCTCTATGCCAAATGACAAAATGGAAACAGAAATTAATACGAAATGGGTTAGACCCCCAAAAAAATTATTGACATTGATCTATTCATTGAAAATCCCAAAATGTGTGCGCATTTGGTAACTAAAAAGGGCCTTCAAGTCGATGTGCCTTAACTAGAAGAAATCAAAAAGAGAAGCGTAATTATGTTTGTCTTTGACAAATAATCAATAAAACAATCCGAGCGTCAGCAGATTTAATCTGAAAGCTATTGGCAAAAGCCGGTTTTAACCCCCAGAGAATCATTCGCACCAAAGGTTACAACACTTGGTACACATTATTCCCCAACGAGGAGACTTGCTTAAAGTTATCACAGACCGAAATAATTACCCAAGAATACATTTTAAGAACAGAATATATAGGCAAACGTAGAACTGCCGTAACAATCTTCAACGTGCCATTCCACGTAGATGGGGAGCATCTTGGGGCCTTTTTATTACAATTCGGACAAATCACATCAGTCAATTGGGATGAGTATGCCGGAGTCTGGAATTTTGAAATTTATCTCAACAAGTCCGGTTTTGACACCATGCCTCATATACTTATTATAGGTGAAGACAGGCTTCCAATAATTGTGGAAGGAAGGAAGCCGATTTGATGGACGTGCGAAGAGGTAGGACACCTCACCTTTTCATGTCCCCTCAGAAAACCAACAAATCCAGTAATTATAAAAACTAGAGTGGGACAACATCTATGGGTTCCTCTAACCCAAAGATTGGGGTGGCCGATAAATTCCCCCCCCACGAAAGTCAACAGAAGACTACCCGATTTTACCCGACCATTCCAAACTAAACGAAAAAGAGGATAATGTCGAAGATGAGGAAAAAGAATGGGTCTTGGTGACAGGGAAAAAACGCCCGGTCGGGAATCCTTTTATAGGATGAGAGAAGAAGCCATGCTAGCCAATGATCCAGGCAAAGACAAATACAATGAAGTAAAGAAACTAAAGAAAAAGCTGGACCACAAAAAACCCTCTTAAAACCGCAGCCTCTCATAAAAAATCCTGCTCCTTAGCCCCCCCCCCTAGAGAAACGAAAAAAATCCCCATCAGCTCGCTTCCCAAGCAAAAACTCGCCCGGCCCCAAATAAAATGCCTCCTCCAGTAACTGGTCCTCTAAGAGATAGGGATTATAAACTAATCCCGCTTAGCCCTGAAAAATACCCGAAGTCCTCTCCCAAGCCTTCCCCATTCGTCCCCCCTAGAGCACCCCTAGAAACACTTCCCCTGCATCGCCTATGAAAACCTATTCGCCTTCTTAACCGTCACCTCAAAGTGGTTGTACCACTTCCCACACAGTGATGGATGATATGCCACCTCCGTCAACCCCTACTCCTCAAAAAAGGCCGAGGAGTCTATCCCTGGACAAACGTCGAAAAAAGGCGGCGCTTTTACACGGTACTGAGTTATGCACAGCAACCGAAATTCAGAAAAGCGCCGCCCAAAATCACAGAATGCCAGAAATGAAAAAAAATATTTGAATTCAAAGTAGTAGGTGGCAAATCCATTGAAGACCCTCGAATTTTTCCCAACGCAGTAAGAGTGCTCACAGTCATCCAAAAAAATCGGAGGTTAAGGCACTTTGGCAGTTACTGGGTGAGCCATACTGAAAAGTGGTACTGGTAGAGGTTAATAGTATGAGGTCTGGGCCTTTCAGTTTATCCAGATTTCTACGTTAGGGATGTCTACTATCACCGATGATTTATGTGCTTGTGTTGGAGCCCTTCCTTTACCGGCTAAGGGTAACTCCGGCCCTTAATGGGATTACGTTTCCTAGTGGTCGTACCAGATTAAAGTACCCCGCCTTTGCCGACGACTTGGATGTGCTTGTAACGAGCAGTGCCGAGATAAGTGTCGTCGACAGAAAAATCAGACTGTATGAAACGATAACAGGGGCCAAAATTAACTGTGACAAGTGTATTGGCTTGCGCATCGGCGCCTGGAAGGGTGTTCCCTTGCAGGGGCTCTTCAGCTAGACAGAGGAACCTTGCAAGCTACTCGGCGTCTGGTTCGGTCCTGATCTTCAGCTGGACAAAAAATGGTCGAAAGTATTGAAAGCCATTCGGGGCGCAGCTAGTCTGTGGACCTGTATAAATCTTTCATTAAAATCGAGAGCGGAGGTGTGTGCTTCTCACATTTATACGATCATCCTTTATCGTCTTTCAGTGCTCCCACTCCCGTCGGATACGTTGCTGGAAATGCGGCGGGCTCTTTTCAAGTTCTTATGGCTTGGTAAGACTCCTATTGCCATGTATAGAAATCCGTCAGCACACCTTGAGGCTATTCTACCTAGATCAAATGAGGTCACAAATTGACGGAAGCGGTGTCTTCTGGATGGAAGACACCAAGAAAGCATTCCCTGCTGTTAAAAGTGTACACTTGGACGAGGGGGAGGCACACAAGTTGCCCAGAGGTGAGTGTTCATTTTTCCGCGAATGTAGACACGCTTTGTAGTGTTTCTCAAATGTGAAAGAAAGCCTCTACGACACCCTGCTGATGTTCCGGAAGACAATATATCGGGTCATGGTGAGTGGAACCTTTCAGGATGTTAGGATTGAGGAGATTGGTTTTTCGAGGGGAGGCTACGCTCAATCGGGCATTGGGCGCTTGGGCTAAAGTGCTTTGATAATGACGAGGCAGCGTTCATCTGGCTTATGATAAGAAATGCCCTCTCGGTCAGGAACAGGCTTCATTCAGCTCGCTTGGTAAATTCGCCGACTTGTCTTAGGTGCGGTGACGAGGACGAGACCTTGGTTCACGCCTTCATTACTTGCCGTATAGTCGTGTCGTAATTAGGCTTGTTTCTGGATTCATGGTTCGCATTCTTGACATATCTCCTTTTAACCTGGAACCTATCAATGTATGTAGCAACTGGGCTCCGACAAATAATAGGATAACACGATTTTTATTTTTAAGTTTACTAGCAGTCATGAGAGATACGATATGGAAGACTCGAATGCAGACAGTCTACGGAGCTGAGACTTACGCCCCCCTCAACCTTATTGCAATTTTCAAATATTAGGGCCGAGAGAGTGAGACTCTTATCGGCAGATTTTGGTGAAAGGTGGGTGCGTGGTGTCCGACTGTGTAGAGTGACTGGTGCTAGAATTGAGTGGTATTCAGACGTACCTTAGGTAGAGGATTTTGGGTTGCAAAACCGAACATTGACTTTTTAAGTGAAGACTAGGACGTTTTTTTAAGTTATTATGAGTTTAATAACTTAGCTAGGGTGTGAACGATTTCATTATGGTCCTTTTTTTCAGCCCGTTCCCACCTAGGTGACAGAACACTAGATTTTTCAGGATGCAGGTCATCCTTCCGAATTTTCGAAGGATGTGTTGTTAATAAAGCGTTGGTGCCTGCATAAACTTTTTTTTGAGTTTTGAGTTTCGACTGGCAAATCTGCGCATCGTCCACAGTTTAGTAACGGGGAGTCTTTTACTAACTTTTTTCTCTCCATTGTATATATTCTCATTTTTTGTACATAGTGTCATACCCCCCCCCGTTGCATATTTATAAATATCGGTTTTAAGTAGGTTATTCATGGAGTGATCTCTTTTGATGTTTGGAGATGGATATACAGTATAAATGTGGTATTTTGGTGAATGATGGTCCTGCATGGAACTAGCTAGGTTAAAAAGTTAGAATCGGACCGATCGCTTTCCCATTCCCCCTTTTTGGGCCTTATGCCACATTTTGTATGATTTTATTGTACAAATAAATATTTAGTTCATTTAGGCACTTGCGCCGGTTGTGTTATTATTGGATTGCCATTGGATTATTTTTACTATATCAGAGGTGTGTTCTTTTGCTTTTCTGCGCGTTTTTTTTGCGAACAATTTTTTTCCTTATTGTTGGACTGTTATTTCATTCTTATTGTTATCGTTATTGTTGCTGAACTTATTTATTAATACTTACAAGTTGTTGTTTTTTTTCCTCTCGAAGGTTTTTTTTTTAAATTTATATATTTTTTTTATTTCCCGTGATCATGGCTGAGGTTTCGGAGCCTGGTGACAGTGTCACAATGATTGAAAGTTCGGCTGAGGCCAATACCAATTGGGCACCCCCCCCCCCCCAAAGTCATAATAAACGTCCAAGAATTTATTGAAAAGGCCAATAACTGCTCACACCTGGTAACCGACACTGGGCTGATAGTAGACATCCCAAAATTGGAAGATTAAACAAACGGAGTATCGTTTCTTTTGTTGTTGACAGAAAAACCAAGAAGACAATTAGGTCAAGTTCAGACTTCATATACAAGTTGTTTGCGACGGCAGGATTTAGACCTCAAAGGTCCATCCGATGCAAAGGGTATCACATTTGGAATAACCTTTTTCCGGATGTTGAAACATGCATTAAAATCACACAAACGGAGTTCATTACACCGAAATATATTCTGCGTACTGAATACATGGGAAGATTACGATCTACCATCTCAGTCTTCAATGTGCCGTTCTTCGTGGAAGGCGATCACTTGGGAGCCTTTTTCCTTAAATACGGAAATATGACCACAGTAAATTAGGACGAACATGGTCGTTCGAAATATTGATAGACAAAGAAGCCTATGATAACATACCTTACTTTATCGAAACTGGCGAAGAGAAGCTACCAATAATTGTCGCAGGGCGCAAACCCATTTGTTGGTACTGTAACGAAATAGGGCACATTGCGATAAAACGCAGACAATTAAGACGAAGGTTGGCCAGCACCTAGGAGCTCCCTTAATGCAAAGGTCAGGGACACCCGGTAAATCACCCACTCCAAAATAAAACGATAAACCAATTCTTCCTGACTTGTCGAAACTCGAAACAAAATAACAGAACGAATGGGTGCTAGTCACAGGAAAGAAAACCCCCGAGAGGCTAGCTTTAGATGAAATGAGAGAAGAAGAAATAATCAGTAAAGACCCCGGCAAGGACAAATATAAAGAGGTGAAAGAACTCAAAAAGAAATTGGAGAAAACCTCACCCACTTCTCATCCTAAATTCCCCTCCATAACAACAAGTCAAACTCCGTCCAAAAAGCCATCACTCACCAAAGCAGTTTCCTCCTTAAAAGTCATGCCTCCTCCTACCACTAAACCCATACAAAGCAGACCATATAAGTTGATCCCTTTAAGCCCTGCCCGCCAACACACAGTCTCTCCTAAACCCTCTTCCTTCGTCTCCCCGCAAAATACTCCTCAAACAACTCCCCAAAATACTCCTCCTGCCTCCCCATCAAAATCAGAAAAGCTCCCACCCCCTCTCCATTATTACAAAGAATCTCATTCACACCTGCTCACTCCCCCATGAAAGAAGACATGCCTCCTCCTACTCCTCCTACTCCCTCTACCTCTCATACACTCAAAAGACAACGAAGACCCTCCCTTGAGAGAGTTAGAAAAAAAACGTCTACCTTTAATGGAAAAGAGATCTGTGTAGCAGGTCACACCGAGATAGAAACAGCCAAGTATTACAAACTAGGTGATCTAGACAAGTTGTTAGCCTTTAGGGAGGTGGAAGGGAAATCAATGCAGGACCCCTTAAATTTTCCAAGCACAACCAGAGTCCTTACTGTAATAAGGAAAAGGGAGTCAGCAAAAGGACTCTGGTTGATGCTGGATGAGGCAAATACAAACTTTAACCTTTCCCCTCCCTTGGCTATTAATAAATCATCTGAGTTATTGTCATTAAAAAAGAAATGTGTTGGGAGGGTCCTGTTCGCCTGAACCCAGCCCTCTATAGGATAGCCAAACTAACCTATCCCAATGATGTTGGTGGCATCTCCCAAGACGGTCAAATCAATGAGCAAATGGCTACTCATTCCATTGGGAAAGCCGTTGGAATCATGACCCCTTCGATGTTCGTTTCTGAACCCCAACCCTAAGCTACCCCAATGGATCTCTATCTAGCAACGTTGAATGTCCGGGGGCTGAGGGCCCACTCTCGTAAATTTCGTGTTGCTCTGGACCTTCAGCACCTCGGAGTGAATGTCTGTTGTATTCAGGAGACCCACTTAATTCCTGGTGACCATCTGGGTGCGCTGACAATAGTTTTCACGTCTATTCAGCGTACTTCGATTCTCATGCGAGAGGGATTTCCTGGCTGGTAAGTAAAGATTTAGATGCGTCGTGTGTCCCTTGCTTCATGGAACCGGAGGGAAGGTTATGCGTTTTGGATGTTACCATAAAGGAGAAAGCATTTCGGCTCATTGGGGTTTATGTGTATACAGGCTGAGCGTGCTCCTTTTTTTCGACAGATCGAGCAGTTCATGAATACATCCCGGAGGATTATTTTAGCAGGGGATTGGAACGCGCTCCTTAACCCCCCGTTAGATCGTAATATTGTTAGGGGAACTAACAGACAGGGATGCAAGAATATTCCGTGAGTTCATCGATAAGTTCGATCTTATCGATAAATTCCGGAATGAAAAAAACCCAAGCAAGAGTATGGACTTGGACATCTAGACGTGGCTCTGGTTCACTACAACTCTCGAGTTATATTGACCGGTTCTTAACAAGGAGAGTCAATGTAGAATTATTACAATGTCCAAGTTTTCATAATATAGTTTACTGGGATCATAGACTCGTTCGGGTTCGTGTAAACTTAGATAGACCTACGCCTAAATGAGCTGGTTACTTGAAGCTCAACACTTCGTTGTTCGATGTAAAGGGCTACCAGGAACAATTAGAACTAACCCTACAAATGGAATTGACGGGGGCCATTATCGGGAATAGAAGGTATAATAATATTAAGAATTTAATTAGGTCGTTTTCTGCCGATTTTTGCAGACGACTCAATCTTACTTCTAGGGCAGCTAAAGCGACACTAGAATATAGATTAGATCGGGCGGTGGCGGTGGGTAGATAGCGTTAATGTTAATATAATTCCGGCAAAACTGGCGAACTTGACTACTCGAGAATACCAAGCTTTATTAATTAGGTATAATATAAAATGATTGTCTAAGGAAGCTACAAACATGGCCGCGGAACTGCGTGCAGAAGAACGTAAACAAGCTACTGATCGACATATCGCCCGTGTCTCATTGCCGGATGGGCGTCTTGTGACTACGAATGAAGGTATTCTGGAGACGTTTCGCACTCATTTCCAGGATCTTTTCGCCCGTGAGCCGGGTTTGTCATTAGCGCAATTCTACCCCTATTAAGCCGACTTTTCTCGCCTCGAGGCGACCGAAGCAGCTAGGTGCGAAGGTTGCATAACAGAGGATGAAGTTCTGGAAGCGTTGAGGCGGGTCGGCCTAAACAAGTCCCCCAGAATCGATGGTTTGTACTACAAGGTGTATTTGAGGTTGTAGCCTTATTTGTTCCCTTACTGGCAGTTTTATTTAACTCGTGGTTTAAGAATGAGTCTATTACCCACCACTTGACCATGGGTATTGTGAAGCTGTTACGTAAAAGCAAAACTGGTGGGGATGGTTAGATAATTTTCGGCCCTTAACGATGTTAAATGCAGAGTTTAAGATTGTGGCCAAGATCTTAGCCAATCGACTGCAGCTTGTGTTGCTCGTCTTATAAGTCCGGAACAGACTTGTGCTGTAAAGGGCAGGACAATTCAAAATAATTTGCACTCGATACGTTTAATCTTAGATCAAGTCGACACTGAATCCGCGCTGATCAATTTAGATAAGTCCAAAGCACTCGATAGGGTTGACCATCGTTATTTGGAGGCTGTTTTGTCTGCGGCCGGTTTTGCCCCGCATATTCGCTTCTGGATTCGCCTCTTGTATGCGAACCCCGAGGTACTTGTAGAAGTGAATGGAATGAGGTCGGAGCCCTTCAGTTTATCCAGATCTCTTCGTCAGGAATGTCTTCTATCACCGATGCTCTATGTGCTTGTGTTGGAGCCCTTCCTTCTCAGGCTAAGGGTGACTTCGGTCCTTAAAGGGATTGCTTTGCCTGGTGGTCGTACCAGATTTAAGTACTCCCCCCTTGGCCGACGATTTGAATGTGCCTGTAACGAGCAGTGCCGAGATAAGCGCCGTCGATAGAGGAGTCAGATTGTATCAAACGTAAGCAGGGGCCACAATTAACTGCGATAAATCTATTAGCTAGCACATTGGCGCCTGGAAGGGTGTTCCCTTGCAGGGGCTCTTCAGCTGGACAGACGGGCCTTGCAAGCTACTCGGCGTCTAGTTTTGTCCCGGTCTCCAGCTGGAGAAAAATTGGTCGGAAGTATTGAAAGCGATTCAGGGCGCAACTAGGTTGTGGTCCCGTAGAAATCTTTCATTACAGGGGAGAGCGTATGTGTGCAACACACACATTTACCCGACCATCCTATATCGTCTATCGGTACTCCCACTCTTGTCGGATACACTGCTGGAAATGTAGCGGGTTCTTTTCAAGTTCTTATGGCGTGATAAGTCCCCTATGGTCCGTCGCGAGTTTGTTATCTCCATCCATCTGAAGGCGGTCTAGGTATGCCATGTATGGGGATCCGTCAGCACACACTCAGATTATTTTACCTAGACCGAATGAGCACGGAGACTGATGGATGGAGGACACCAAGAAAGCTTTCCCTGCTTTCAAAAGTGTACACTTGTACGAGGGGGAGGCACACAGGTTTCCCTGCGGCGAGTGTGCATTTTGTTCGCGAGTGTAGACATGCTTTGAAGTTATTCTCAAGGGTGACAGAAAGCCTCTTAGACACCCTGCTATTGTCCCGAAAGGCATTATATCGGACTTATAGTGAGGGGATGCTTTCGAGATGTTAGGATTTAGGGGCTCGGTCTGTTGTGGGGGGAGCTACGCACAAGTTGGCCTTGGACGCCTGGGTTAAGGTGTTTTGATAACGACGAGGCGTCATTGGCCTGGCTGATGAAAAGAAATGCGCTCTGGGTTCGTAAGAAGCTTCATTCAGCTCGCTTGGCAGATTCGCCGACTTTTCTTAGGTGCGGTGACGAGGATATGACCTTAGGTCACGCCTTCGTTACCTGCCGCATAGTGTTGCTGCTGATTAGGCTTGTTTCTGGATTCATGGTTCGCATTCTTGACGTGTCTTTTTTTGTCCTGGAGCCATTAATGTATGTAGCAATTGGGCTCCAACAACGGATAAGTTAAAACGTTTTTTATTTTATTTTACAGCTTTATTTTACAGTCTTATGAGAGACGCGATATGGAAGACGCGTATGAGCACAGTCTACGGAGATGATACCTACACTCCTCTCGACCTTATTGCGATTTACAAATATTACTTGAAAGCTCGCATTAGGGTCGAGAGGGTGAAACTCTCTTTGGCAGATTTTGGTAAAAGGTGGGTGAAAGGCGGACGACTGTGTAGAGTAACTGGAGCTAGTATAGAGTGGTATTTGGACGGGCCTTAGTCAAATAATTTTGGCGTGCAGAAACGAACGTCGAAACAAGTCCCAATTAAGTTTAGTCATGTTATTTTCAGTTCAATAACTTAACTAGTGTGTTAATTAGCTCATTAAGTCCCCTTTTATTTGTCCCCCCCCCTTTTTTGTTATAACTCCCCATCTCATCCCTTCCTGGGTAACAAGGCCCAGATTTGTCAGGATGCAGGTCAACCTTCGGAATTTTCGAAGGAGGTGTGGTAAAATAAAGCGTTGGGGCCTGCATCAACACTTTTTCTATTTTCAATTTCGACTGGCAAATCTGGGCTATTGTACCAATTTAGTAATGGGGGATCTTTTAACTAACCGCATTTTATATTGTAAATATTTAATTTTTATTCATTTGTACATATTCTCATTTTTGTATATATTTATTTTATCTTACCCCCCCCCCGTTACATATATTTTTGTATATATGGGTTTTAAGTAGGTTTTTCGTAGTGTATATTCTGTTGGTGATAGGCGAAGGATGTGTAGAATAAATGTGGTATTTTGGTGAATGATGGTCAAAATGGAACTAGCTACGTTAGCCCGTTTTTTAAGTTAAGAAACACCGTACCAACCCCCTCCCCTTTTTTGGCATTGTGCCGCATTGTGTAAAAAATGTATTTTTACAAATAAATATTTAGTACATTTAAGCACTACGTGTTTAGTGAGTTTATTGCGTCAAGTTAGTATTTTTCTTAAATCTGTTGTTGTTTGATGTTATTGATTATTGTTATCGTTGTTATTGCTTTAACGTGGACTGTTATTGTTCAACTGTTTTCCCTTTTACGACGTTTTTTTCTGCCACGTTTGTTTTCTCTGCCACATTTTTTTTGTTTTTTTAACTTTTTTTCTCCCTGTTTTTATTTTATTTGTTTGTTGCCTCTAGTTATTAACTAGATGGCGTCCAAAACGACTGAAAATTCGGAATAGTGCAAACCACCAAACATGTCTATAAATGTCAGAGATTTCGTGGAAGAAGCAAAAAAATACGAACACATGGTTACTGAACAAGGAATTACCGTGGATTTACCAAAGCTTGAAGAAATCAAAAAAGACAGCAACCATGTTTGTTGTCGATAAAAGAATTTAAAAATCCATCAGGGCCTCTCCTGAATTAATATGCAAGTTATTGGCAACTGCAGGATTCAAACCGCAAAGGTTAATCAAGTGTAAGGGAGTTAACACTGGGAATGCTTTGTTTTCTAACAAGGAGATTTATACTAATCTCTCACTTATTCAAATTATCATGCAGGACTATGTTTTACGAACGGAGTACATGGGAAGAAGACGTTCTACAATCTCAATCTTCAACGTATCTTTTTACGTAAAAGGCGAACATATCGGTGCTTTTTTTTCTAAGATATGGCGAAATCACGGACGTCAATTTCGACGAATTTCCAGGTACTTAGAATTTTGAAATACTTATCGACAAGAAAGCTTATAACAGCATCCCTTACAAGTTACAAGTCGGGGAGATAAAACTACAAAATGTGTTGGCCGGACGAAGACCTGTTTGTTGGTATTGTGAACAACTAGGTTATTTGATATTTGATTGCCAACAAAAAAGATCCACTCAGAAAACGACGACCCCGATTACCAGACCATCCAAGGCAGGCCCCCACCTCGATCCTCCAGCTACAATTGGTTTACTTATTACATCTACATCATACGACTCCAAAGACAAATTCCTTGCTCTACCTTCCGCAGAAAAAGACGAGGAATGGATTATTGTTCCGGGGAAAAAACCCGGGTCGGGTATCTCTCGAAGAAATGAGAGAAAAAGAAATGCTTAAAAACAACCCGGGGAAAGACAGTTACATTAAGGCAAAAGAGCTTAAATCTAAATTAGATAATAAAGTAGAAAAAAAGAGAAAAAAGAAGGAAAAAATTCAGCCACTTCAGATAAAATCTCTACCCCCAATCCAAGTCCCTAGCCGATCACCAAACCAATAGTTTCTAAAAATTCTAATTCTCCCAAATGAATGCCCCCCCCCCAATCACTGGCCCAATTTTAGACAAACAGTACAAGCTTATCCCTCTAAGTCCAATTAAATCGTCTAAAAATTACTTCTAAACCTTCTCCTTTTGTCTCCCCATTAAATACCCCCAAAAATACTCCACCTGCGTCACCCACAAAGCAACCCTCCCTTCCGCCTTCTCCAGCATCTCCTATGGGGCCTAGCTCCCTTTCCCTCTCCCCAATGGATGACATGCCTCCCCCTCCTCTATTACACAAAAAAGGCAGAGGAGCCCCTCTGTGGAAAGGAAAACTAGAATAAACGCTTTCCCTTCTGGGGAGGATATCTGCAACGGGACATGCGCCCAAATAGAAACAGTAAAGCATTACCACCCCTCCAATATAAGTGAGCTCCTTAAATTCAAAGAAGTCAGTGGTATAACCATTAAAGACCCTCCTAATTTCCCCAACGCCCATAGAGTCCTTACAGTTGTAAGGAAGAAACCAGAAGGGAAGGCTCGATGGCAGATGCACGAAGAGGCGAACAACACTTTCAATGTCACCATTCCCATGGCCATCTTTAAAGATGAAGGTCTAGTCGTTTTAAGAAAATATTGTTTTGGGAGGGTTCCCATAAGGTTACACCTCGCCCTGTATAGGATAGCGAAACTAACCTATCTTTTGACATATCCCATGATGGTCAAATTAATGATCACATGGGCAGACAATCTTTTGGGAGAGCCGTCGCCATCCTGACCACTGCAATGTTCGTTTCTGGAACCCAACTCTAAGGCACCATCATGACTCTCTTTCTAGCGAGTTTGAATGTCCGGGGCCTGAGGGCCGACGCTCGTAAATTTCGCGTCGATAAAGACCTTCAACGCCTCGAAGTGGATATATCTTGTATTCAGGAAACTAACTTGATTTCTGGGGACTATTTGGGTGCGCTGGCTAAGGGTGTTCACGTTTATTTAGCGTACTTTAATTCTTCTGCTAAGGGGGTTTCTGGCTGGTAAGCAAGTCCTTATATTCGTCGTGTGACCCTTGGTACATGGATCCGCAAGGGAAACTTTGTGTTTTGGATATTGCCATAACGGAGAAAGCATTTTGGTTCGTCGGGGTTTATGCGCCCAATAGCCATTCTGATCTCGGTTCTTTCTTTCAGCGAATCGAGCAGTTCTTTAATTCTACTTCTCGGACGGTCATTCTAGCAGGAGACTGGAACGCGGTCCTGGACCCCGATTTGGATCGTAATCGGCCTAGGGGTACTAACACCGATCGGGATGCTAGATTATTTCGGGACTTCCTCGATAAGTTCGATCTTATTGATAAGTACCGGAATGAAAAGCCCCGTGATAGGGTATGGACTTGGACAAATAGGCGCGGCTCCGATTCGGTACAACTTTCGAGTTATATCGATCGGTTCTTAATTAGGAGAGTCGACGTAGGAGTAGTTGAATGTCCAAGTTTTCATAATATAGTTTACTCAGACCATAGATTGTTCGGGTCTGGGTAAACTTAGATAGACCTAAGCCTAGTTTAGCTGGGTACTGGAAGCTAAACACTTCGTTGTTCGAGGTGAAGGGCTTCCAGGAACAGCTACCACTAACCTTACAGCGGGAATAGACGGCGGCTGTAATTGGGAATAGGAAGTGGATTCATTTTACGAAGGTTATTAAGTCTTTTACTGCCGATTTTAGCACGCGACTCAACCTATCAACTAGGGCAGCTAAAGTGGCCCTAGAGTCTAGATTAGATCGGAAGTGGAGGGTGGAGATAGCTCTAGTGTTACTATAATTGAGGCCAAGCTGGCTTATTTGCTATCAAGAACACCAGGCTTTATCGCTCGTGTCTCATTGCCGGATGGGGGGCTCGTAACCACAAACGAAGATATTCTGGAGGCTTTTCGTTCTCATTTCAAAGATCTTTTTACTCGGGAATCCGGTTTGTCTTTAGCACAATTCGACCCCTATTAAGCCGACTTTTCTCGTTTTGAGGCGACCGAAGCGGCTAGGTGCGAAGGTTGCATAACAGACGATGAAGTCCAGGAAGCATTAGGGCGAGTCGGCCATGAAAGGTCTCCGGGGATTAATGGTTTGCCCTACGAAGTGTATTTGAGCATGTCGCACATTTTTATTCCCTTGCTGGCAGTTTTGTTTAACTCGTAGTTTAGGAACGGGTCTATTCCCCAGTACTTGAACATGGGTTTAGTGAAATTGTTACGCAAAAGCAAAAATGGTGGGGATGGGTTAGATAATGTTCGGCCCCTTACAATGCTTAATGCACAGTTAAAGATTTTGCCCAAGATCTCAGCCAACCGTCTGCAATTTGTTTAGCCTGGTCTAATTAGCCCCGAAAAGACTTGTTCTGTGAAGGGCCGGACCATTCAGGATAACTTGCACTCGATACGCTTGGTCATAGATAAAGTCGACACTGAAGCTGTACTGATCAATTTAGATCAGTCCAAATCATTCGATAGGGTGGACCATCGGTACTTGCAGGCTGTTTTGTCAGCGGCCGGTTTTGGCTCGCAATTCCGCTCCTGGATGCGCCTATTGTATGCGAACCCCGGTGTTCGGCTTGAGGTGAATGGCATCAGGTCTAATGCCTTCAGATTGTCCAGATCTCTTCGTCAGGGGTGCCCTCTTTCACCGATTTTTTATGTGCTTGTTTTGGAACCTTTCCTTTACAGGCTAAGGGTGAATCCGGTCTTGCGTGGAATTACTTTGGCAGGTGCTTGCACCACGTTGAAGTACTCCGCCTATGTCGACGACTTGACTGTGCTTGTAACGACTAATGCCGAGATTAGTGTCGTCGACAGAGAAATCAGAATGTATGAAACGATGACAGGGGGCAAAATTAACTGCGATAAGCCTATTGGCTTCGGCATTGGTGCCTGGTAGGGTGTTTCCTTGCAGGGACCCTTTGGCTGGACAGATAGGCCTTGCAAGCTACTCGCCGTCTGGTTGGGTCCTGATCTTCAGCTGGAGAAAAATTGGTCGGAAGTCCTGAAAGCGATTAGGGCTGCAGCTGGTCTGTGGTCCCGCAGAAATCTTTCGTTAAAGGGGAGGGCGGAGGTGTGTGCTTCTCACATTTATCCGATCATCCTTTATCGTCTTTCAGTGCTTCCACTCCCGTCGGATACACTGCTGGAAATGCAGTGGGCTCTGTTCAAGTTTGTGTGGCTTGGTAAGGCCCCTACGGTCCGTCGGGAGATTTGTTACCTTCATCCTTCTGAGGACGGTTTTGGTATGCCTAGCATCGAAATTCGATGCCACACTATTAGGCTGTTTTATCTAGACCGACTGAGTACACAATCTGAGGTAAACGGTGTGAATTGGAATGACGACACTAAGAAAGCCTTTCCGGCTTTGAGAAGTGTGCACTTGGATGAGGGGAAGCACACATGTTGCCCCGAAACGAGTGCTCCTTCTATCGCGAATGTAGACATGCGTTGAAGTTCCTTTCAAGGGTGACAGAAAGCCTCTCTGACACCCTGCTGTTGTCTCGAAAGGCATTATATCGGGTAATGGTGAGGTGGACTGTCCGAAATGATAGGCCTGAGGGGCTCGCTTTGACAAGGGGGGAGCTCCGCTCAATCTGGCCTTGGGCGCCTGGTGCAAGGTGCTTTAACAATGACGAGGCATCACTGACCTGGCTGACGATTAGGAATGTACTCTGGGTAGGTAAGAGGCTTCATTCAGCACGCTTGAGTAATTCTCCGACTTGTGTCAGATGCGGCGATGAGGACGAGCCCATAATCACATCTTCGTTTTTTGCCGCATCGTCGTGCCGCTGATTAAGCTTGCTGCAGGCTACATAGTTCGTATTCTTAACGTATCGTCTTTTGACCTGGAACCCATTAATGTATGAAGCAACTGGGCTCCGGCAACCGATAGGCAAAAACGGTTTACGTATTTGAGCTTACTAGCGATTATGAGAGTTTCGATTTGGAAGACTAGGTGCAAGACAGTCTACGGAGCTGAGACCTTCACTCCTCTCGAACTTATTGCGATTTTCAAATATTACCTGAAGGCTCGCATTAGGGCCGAGAGGGTGAAGCTCTTTTCGGAAGATTTTGGTGAAAGGTGGGTGACTGGAGCGCGACTGTGAAGAGTGGCTGGCGCTAGATTAGAGTTGTTTCTGAACGTGCCTTAGGCAGAGAATATTGAGTTCAGGAAACGAACACTGCTTTAATTTTAAGTTAGATTTAGACTTATTTTAAGTTATTTTCTGTTTAATTTTCTGTTGATGTTTAAGTTCAACAATTTAGCTAGTGTATGATTGATTCCATTACATGCCCCCTTTTATTTTGTCATCATCCCACTCCCCTTTTTATGTTCTGCCCCACTCCCCTTCCCTCCCCAATTAGGTGGCTGAGTACTAGATTTGTCGGATATCCAGGTCACCCTTCGATATTTTCGAAGGAGGTGTTTTGAATAAAACGTTGGCGCCTGCATCAACCACCTTTTTTCGAGTTTTCGATTCAGACCGGCAAATCGGCATCTCTGCCACATTTTAACAACGGGGGGGGGGGGCATTTACTAACCTTTATTTTTCTTTTGCATTGTATATATCATATTTTGTATATATAATTTTTAATCCCACCCCCCGTTGCATATTTCTTATATGGGTTTTAAGTAGGATTTCATGGTATAAATTCTTATGGTGAGTAGCGATGGATGTATAGTATGAATGTGGTATAATGGTGAATAAATTACGCAAATAAATATTTAGTACATTTACGCAACAAACGTTGTTTCTGGGTTTACTGTGCGATATCACGATTGTTTGGCAAGTTTGAAGGTGTTGTACTGTGTTTTTCTTTTTTTCTCTTTGCGCGTTTTTTTTTCACCCTGGTCGAACTATTATTGTTAATTCCCGTTATTTGTTCCTGTCATTGTTATTGACTTTTTACACGTTAAGTTGTTTTTTTCTTTCTCCCCCCACTTAATTTTTTTCCCCTGTTTTTTTTTATCATTGCGGCAGCTACAAGCGATGTACCAAAACTAGAAGAAATCAAAAAGAGAAGCGTAATTATGTTTGTCTTTGACAAAAAAATCAAAAAAACAATCCGAGCGTCTTGGGGCCTTTTTATTACAATTCGGACAAATCACATTAGTCAATTGGGATGAGTATGCCAGAGTCTGGAATTTTGAAATTTACCTCAACAATTCCGGTTTTGACACCATGCCTCATTTCATTATTATAGGTGAAGACAGGCTTCCAATAATTATGGCAGGAAGGAAGCCGATTTGTAGAACGTGCGAAGAGGTAGGGCACCTCACCTTTTAATGTCCCCCTCGGAAAACCAATAAATCCAGTAGTTATAAAAACTAGAGTGGGACAACATCTAGGGGTTCCTCTAACCCAAAGATTGGTGGGGCTGATAAATTCCTCCCCACCAAAGTCAACAGAAGACTACCCGGTTTTATCCGACCTTTCACAACTCAATGAAAAAGAGGATAATGTCGAAGATGAGGAAAAGGAATGGGTCTTGGTGACATGGAAAAAACGGCCGGTCGAGAATCCTTGGATAGGATGAGAGAAGAAGCCAATGATCCAGGCTAAGACAAATACAATGAAGTAAAGAAACTAAAGAAAAAGCTGGACCTTGAAAAATCCCCTTTACACCCGCAGCCTCTCATAAAAACTCCTGCTCCTAAGCCCGGTCCAAGTCACCATCCCCACCTAAAGAAACGAAAAAAATCCCCATCAGCTCGCCCTCCCAAGCAAAAACTCGCCCAGCCCCAAATAAAATGCCTCGTCCAGTAACTGGTCCCCTAAGAGATAGGGCTTATAAACTAATCCCGCTTAGCCCTGAAAAAAACCCTAAGTCTTCTACCAAACCTTCCACGTTAGTCTCCCCCCAGAGCACCCCTACAAACACTCCCCCTGCATCTCCTATGAAAACCTATTCGCCTTCTTCACCCTCACCTCAAAGTGGTTGTACCCCTTCCCACACGCCGATGGATGATATGCCACCTCCATCAACCCCTACTCCTCCAAAAAGGCCGAGGAGTCCATCCCTGGACAAAAGTCGAAAAAAGGCGGCGCCAAAAATCACAGAATGCCAGAAATGAAAAAATTATTTGAATTCAAAGAAGTAGGTAGAAAATCCATTGAAGACCCTCGAATTTTCCCCAACGCAGTGAGAGTGCTCACAGTCATCCGAAAAAAATCGGAGGCTAAGGACCTTTGGCAGTTACTGGGTGAGCCAAACGACTCTTTCGATTTGGAAGAATTTATGGCTATACTGAAACGTGATTTTTAAAATTGCTTAAGTAAAGATTGAGTTGGGAGGGCCCCTGTAAAATTGCACTCATCCCTTTACCGTATAGCCAAACTGACATTTCCTATGGATGTTGGCGGCATCTCTCATACCGGAGAGATTAATGAACAAATGGGTATGCATTCTTTTCGAGGAGCCGTCGGCATCCTAACTTCGTCAATGTTCGTTCTTGGAACCCAACCCTAAGATATTCTCAATGGCTCTATTTCTATCAAGTTTGAATGTCCGGGGGCTGAGGGCCCACTTACGTAAATTTCGTATTGCACTGGACCTTCAGCAGCTTGGAGTGAATGTATGTTGTATTTAGGAAACCCACGGGTTTCAGGCAACCATTTGGGTGCGTTGGCTAAGCGTTTTCACGTTTATTCAGCGTACTTTGATTCTCGCTCAAGAGGTGTATCCTGGCTGGTAAGCAAATCATTAGATGCGTCGTGTGACCCTTGCTACATGGATCCGGAAAGAAAGGATATGTGTTTTGGATGTTACCATAAAGAATAAGGCATTTCGGCTCATCAGGGTTTATGCGTACATTCGCCGCAGTGAGCATGCTCCCTTTTTGCGGCGAATCGATCAATTCATGAATACATCTCGGACGGTTATTTTAGCAGGAGACTAGAACGTGGTCTTGGACCCTGATTTAGATCGTAACATGGATAGGGGAACTCACTATGATGGGGATGCTAGAGTATTTCACGAATTCCTCAATAGGCTCGATCTTATCGATACATTCCGGAATGAGATGCCCCTTGATAGAATATGGACTTGGACAGCAAGGCGAGGCTCCGGTTCGGGGCAGCTCTCGAGTTATCTCGACCGGTTCTTAATTAGGAGAGTCGACGTAGAATTATTACAATGTCCAAGTTGTCATAATATAGTTTACTCGGATTACAGACTCGTTCGAGTTCGAGTAAACATAGATCTAAGCCTAAATTAGTGGGTTACTGGAAGCTAAACACTTCGTAGTTCGAGGTGAAGGGCTTCCAAGAACAATTAAAACTAACCCTACAGCGGGAATTGACGGGGGCTATCATTGAGAATAGGAGGTGGAATAGTCTTAAGGATGTAATTAGGTCCTTTGCTGCCGATTCTAGCAGAAGACTCAATCTAACAACTAGGGCCGTTAAAGTGACACTAGAATCTATGTTATATCGGGCTGTGGAGGTGGGTGATAGCGTTAATGTTAATATAATTAAGGCAAAGCTGGCGTCCTTGACAACGCAAGAACACCAAGCATTAGTAATTAGGGCTAGGTTAAATAGATTGCCCATGGAAACATCAAATATGGCTGCTGAACTGCGTGCAGAAGAACGTAGACAAGCTACCGATCGACATATCGCCCGTGTCTCATTGCCGGATGGGCGTCTCGTGACTACAAACGAAGGTATTCTGGAGGCGTTTCGTTCTCATTTCCAGGATCTTTTTACCAGGGAGCCTGATTTGTCATTAGCACAATTCGACCTGATATTTAGCCGACTTTTCCTGTCTCGAGGCGACCGAAGCGGCTAGATGCGAAGGTTGCATAACAGAGGATGAAGTTCGGGAAGCCTTTAAGCCGTCGGCCTTAACAAGTTCCCCGGGATCGATGGTTTTCCCTACGAGATGTATTTGAGGTTGTCGCCCTTTTTGTTCCCTTACTGACTGCTTTATTTAACTCATGGTTAAGGAATGGGTCTATCCCCAAGCACTTGACCATGGGTATTGTGAAGTTGTTACGTAAAAGCTAAACTGGTGGGGATGGGTTAGATAATTCTCGGCCCTTAACGATGCTAAACCCAGATTTAAAGATTTTGGCCAAGATCTTAGCCAATCGACTGCAGCTTGTGTTTGCTCGTCTTATAAGCTCGGAACTAACTTGTGCTGTAAAGGGCAGGTCGATTCAAAATAATTTGCACTCGATACTTTTGATCTTAGATAAAGTCGACACTGAAGCCGCGCTGATCAATTTAGATCAGTCCAAAACATTCGATAGGGTTGACCATCGTTACTTAGAGGCTGTTTTGTCTGCGGCCGGTTTTGGCCCGCAATTTCGCTCTTGGATTCGCCTCTTGTATGCAAACATCGTGGTACTGAAAGAGGTGAATGGTATGAGGTTTCGGCCCTTCAGTTAATCCAGATCTCTACGTCAGGGATGTCCACTATCACCGATGCTCTATGTTATTGTGTTGGAGCCCTTTCTTTCACAGGCTAAGGTAAACTCCGGCCCTTAAAGGGATTGCTTTGTCTGGTGGTTGTACCAGATTGAAGTACTCCGCTTTTGCCGACGATTTGAATGTGCTTGTAACGAGCAGTGCCGAAATAAGCGTCGTCGACAGAGAAATCAGACTGTATTAAACGATAACAGGGGCCAAAATTAACTGCGACAAGTCTATTGCCTTGCGCATCGGCGCCTTGTAGGGTGTTTCCTTGCAGGGCCCATTCAGCTGGACAGACGGACCTTGCAAGCTACTCGGCGTCTGGTTCGGTCCTGATCTTCAGCTGGACAAAAATTGGTCGAAAGTATTGAAAGCGATTCGGGGCGCAGCTAGTCTGTGGCCCCGTATAAATCTTTCATTAAAGGGGAGAGCGGAGGTGTGTGCTTCTCACATTCATCCGATCATCTTTTATCGTCTTTCAGTGCTTCCACTCCCGTCGGATACGCTGCTGGAAATGCAGCGGGCTCTTTTAAAGTGTTTATGGCTTGGTAAGGCCCCTATGGTTCGTCGCGAGATTTGTTATCTGAAGGCGGTCTAGGTATGCCATGTATAGAAATACGTCAGCACACCTTGAGACTATTCTACCTAGATCGAATGAGGTCACAAATTGACGGAAGCGGTGTCTTCTGGATGGAAGACACCAAGAAAGCATTCCCTACTTTTAAAAGTGTACACTTGTACGAGGGGGAGGCACACAGGTTGCTCAGATGTGGGTGTTCATTTTTTCGCGAATGTAGACACGCTTTGAAGTTCCTTTCAAGGGTGACAGAAAGCCTCTATGACACCCTGATGTTGTCTCAAAAGGCGATATATCGGGTCATGCTGAGGAGAACCTTTCAAGATGTTAGGATTGAGGGACTAGGTTTGTCGAGGGGGGAGCTACGCTCAATCTGGCATTGGGCGCCTGGGTTAAGGTGCTTTGATGATGACAAGGCATCGTAGATTAGGCTGATGATAAGAAATGCCCTCTGGATCAGGAACAGGCTTCATTCAGCTCGCTTGGCAAATTCGCCGACTTGTCTTAGGTGCGGTGACGAGGACGAGACCTTGGTTCACGCCTTCGTTACTTGCCGTACCGTCGCGCCGCTGATTAGGCTTGTTTCTTGAGTCATGGTTCGCATTTTTGACATATCTTCTTTTAACCTTGAACCTATCAATGTATGTAGCAACTGGGCTCCGACAAATGATAGGATAACACGATTTTTATTTTTAAGTTTACTAGCAGTCATGAGAGATACGATATGGAAAACTCGAATGCAGACAGTCTACGGAGCTGAAACCTACGATCCTCTCGATTTTATTGCAGTTTTCAAATATTACCTGAAAGCCCGCATTAGGGCCGAGAGAGTGAGACTCTCTTCGACAGATTTTGGTGAAAGGTGGGTGCGTGGTGCACGACTGTGTAGAGTGACTTGTGCTGGAATAGAGTGGTATTTAGACGTACCTTAGGTAGAGGATTTTGGGTTGCAAAACCGAACATTGACTTTTTAAGTTAAGATAAGGACAGTTTTTTAATTATTATGAATTTAATAACTTAGCTAGGGTGTGAATGATTTCATTATAACCTTTTTTCAGCCCGTCTCCACCTAGGTGACAGAGCGCTAGATTTGTCAGGATGCAGGTCACCCTTCGGAATTTTCGAAGGATGTGTTGTTAAAACGTTGGGGCCTGCATCAAACCTTTTTTCGAGTTTCGAGTTTCGAGTTTCGACTGGCAAATTTGCGCATCTGCCACAGTTGTAGTAACTTTTTTCTCTCCATTGTATATATTCTCATTTTTTGTACATAGTGGTTTATCATACCCTACTCCCCCGTTGCCTATTTATAAATATGGGTTTTAAGTAGGTTATTCATGGAGTGATCCTTTTTGGTGATTAGAGATGGATGTACAGTATAAATGTGGTATTTTGGTGAATTATTGTTATGCATGAGACAAGCTAGGTTGAAAAGTGAGAATCGGACCGATCACTTTCTCCCTTCCCCTTTCTTTGGCCTTGTGCCACATTTGGTATGATTGTATTGTGCAAATAAATGATTAGTACATTTAGACACTTGCACTGCCAACACTGACTTGTGTATCATTTCTCTGTTCAATACAATTAATTATTATTATCTCTAAACCTGTTGTTCTTTTATTTCATTGTTGGTACCCCTAAACGGGTCATTAACAAATGGCGACGAGTGATTAGTAAAGGACTTTGTTGGAAACACCTTGGGCCTTGCAACCTGTGAGTGATAAACTAGTGTCTAGAACACGGTCAACCTTCGAAAAAAAATTCCACCCGTTTGAAAAAAAAACCCTGTGCTTTACAATTTTCGGGAAGATATTGGAAATATCGAATACATTTAGGACGAGTCTGCCTTACAAGAAATAACCAGTTTAAAGAATTACTGGACGGAAAAAAGTTAGACAGATTTTACTATTTGTGTTCTTCGTATTTCAATACTGGATTTACCTCGTTCAACAAATGAAATTGGAATACCATGTGCTTATAAAACTGAAAGGTTTGAAAAAAGAAAGTCCATACTACAAAAACCTTTTTTTGTGTCTTATATAGTCAAACATATTTTGCGAACAGGCTTGTCACTGTAAAATCGTATAGTCGAAAAAAAAATCTGACAAGTAAAACCAAGTTATTTTCTTGAAAAACTAGTCAATTTTTTATATAGGGGTTAAAGCCATTACTTGCTATTTTGCATTTTCAGCCTACACTAAAAGACAAACGGACTTATTGGAAAAAAAGAGTTCTAGATGCGAACAATAATACAAATAATTTGTTAAATTAATTACTGAATAAAATCGTTTTTTTTTTCTGAAAGAACATTGAAAAAAAAAATTAGCAAGTGCCGGTAGAATTCGAGACCCGAATGACGCAGTGATGAGAAGGGGGTGAAATTGTTATTAAACAGTAAGCATTTGAAAAGAAAACATAGTGAAAGACTATTTGTGACTTTAATTTTTTTTTCAAGAAATATTTTTTTAAAGAAGTAGTGAATGACTATTTGACGTTTTTTTTAATGCTTTTCAAGAAAGTATTTCTTTAATCATGGAAGATTTCTCGAAACAGATATTGGAGATGATTAAATTTCGATCAGAACAAAAGTAGGCACACGATGAAAAACATCTTGCTCTACAGAAGGCAAACGATGAAAAACATCTTGCTCAACAGAAGGAATTTCAGTCGTAGCAAATGAGTTTTTTGAAATATTTTGAGGAAAAGAATTTAGCACAAAGGCGAGAAGATAGAAAATCTTTAGACGAACAATTGATTGGAATAACACATTTACAATTAAAGCAACAGACTCAATCAGAGAGAAAATGTGAACAGCTGGCACAAGCAATGATAAATACGACGAATGACGATAGCGACGCGTTCAACTAAAATGCAATATGGTCAGCTATAGAAACCTTCAACTATGTGCCTGAAGAGGACCTAAACTTCGAATCATGGTACCGTCGATATCAGGATTTTTTCGACATTGATTGTAGCACATGGTCACAAAATAAAAATGTTCGTTTAGTTCCTCGTAGCCAGGATTACTCAACGTTTGCTTCGATCGTCAATAAACATAGTGACGACTTTAAGTTATCATCCTTGACAGCGGACAATTTCAAAGTATTAATATTTGTTCAACGGCTCGTCTCGCAAAACGATGGAGAGTTAAGAAGACGTGCAATGAGCAAACTAGAAACCGAGCCAAATTTAACATTGCAACAACTGGCCAAAAGCTGTCCCCGATATATTTCCGTGAAAAAGGAAGCTAAAGAAATAGAGGAAGCAGCAATTTCTTATATTAAAAATGTTCGTCGTTTTTCAAAAAAATTATAATCTTCGAAGGAAAAATTCAGGAAGGATTTGCCTCAAACGTCAGATGAAAAATTGCCAAACCACCCTTGTTGGGGTTACGGGGACCTACATTGGTACCAGAAGTGTCCTTTTAAACGAAAAAATTGTGACAAATGCCATCAAATGGGACACAAAGCCTCACATTGGAGAAGTAACACTAGAAAAAAAGTTACATAAGAACAACTAGAATTGATTGTGGCAACCTAAACATACGAAAGTATGTTATGGTACAAATGAACAATCAAGATGTGAAACTACCTATTCAGGGTCTGACCTATCAATTATTAATATTAATACCTGGAAAAAGATCGGCAGACCGACTATGCCACGCACAGAGGAAGTTGCTCGATCGGTAACCGGATAGAAAATAAACATTGAAGGGGAAGTCATTTCAAAAGTGACACTAAAAAATAAGACATTAAAATTACGCATGTTCGTAATGAAACATACAGGAAACTTGTTCGGTGCAGATTGGATTCAGCAATTCCAGCTCTGGGATTCGTCGATAAGCGCCTATTGTCAACGAATAGAGAACGTTTCGGCTGAAGCAGAAAAATTGAAGAAGGATTTGAAAGAGTCATTCCCCAATGTGTTTTCTAATGAATTAGGACGCTGTACTAAAATGAAGGCGAGTTTTTAACTAATTGAAAATAAGAATCACGTTTTTAAGAGAAAACGAAGTGTACCATTTGCCTCACTTGAAAAAATTAATGCAGAAATAGACCTGCTGGGGGGGGAAAGGTATTTTAACACCAGTTGACTACTCGGAATAGGCGGCCCAAACCGTCTACGTGAAGAAAAAATCTAGAGAGATCAGAGTGTGTGCGGATTTCTCAACCAGTTTGAACGATGCGCTGAAAGATTATCACTATCCTCTGCCGACTCCAGAAGAGGTTTTCACAAAATTACACGGTGGAAAACTGTTCTCAAAAATTGACTTGAGTGAAGCCTATCTGCAAATACCTGTAGAGGAGGATAGCTCTAAGCTTCCTTGTATTTCGACACACAAGGGACTACTAAATTCAATCGTCTCCGTATTGGAATTAAAGTGCCCACGTCGATTTTTCAGCAGGTAATCGACACGATGTTGAGCGGGCTCGATTTTTCGATCGGCTACTTTGAGGATATCTTAATGAAAAGTACGAACGTCGGGGAGCACCGTGAGCACGTAAACAAAGTATTCGAAAGGATAATCGATTTTGGTTTTACACTCAAGGAGTCAAAGTGTGAATTCTTTCTAGAAGAGATCAAATACTTGGGTCATGTCATTGATAAGAATGGAAGACGTCCCGACCCAGAAAAATCTATAGCCATCAAGAATATGCCCGAACCGAACAACGTTACCCAACTACAAAGTTTCCTGGGTCTCGCAAACTATTACGAAACATTCATTCCCAGTATGCACAAATGGCGAGCCCCCTTAAATCTGACTCAATCGCAGTCATTTAAAAATAGAGAATAGTGTTTATTATAAATAATCATATAATAGGCAATTCTCCCCCCCCCCTCCAAATACATGTTTTTTTAATTTCGGTTTAGTTTTATTTGTTTTACTTTTCGAAATAGTAGAAGTAACGTTGATGGATTTTCCGCACATTCCTGAGTCTTCTGTCGATTTAAATATATTGTACAATTCGGTGTTTTATGCCCGCCTCTCTCGGATACAATATTTTTCTTTTCGGTTTATTCATAATTTGTTACTTTTCAAAACAGATCCACCACATCAAGCTATCAATCCCGCCACACCCCACTGCTAGGCATTTGACTCATGTCACTCAATCGCAGTCAATTAAAAAAATAGCGAATAGTCTTCCTTATTGAAAATAATCATATAATCGTCATTTTATTTCTCCCCGACCATCCGAATACAATTTGTAATGCTCTGCAGGTTACACTAATTATGTGTGTTTCAGTGGTGTTCATTTTCCATTTGTCTTTTAAGTCAAGGAAAATTGAATTTCTATACAAAGATAATGTGGGGTGGGGTGATTTTAAAGGGGCTCTGTAGGCCTCTTTAATTAATCGCTGAGATTTCAATTCCTCCCCCCCCAACATTTGATTAAAAAAAATGTATCCTGTTTTTTTTTTCCGAACGTATTACGTTGGGTCAAATTCTGTAGAAGTAAAGTTTTTTGTTTTTCTTTTAGTAAGTAAAAACGTAATTGTTTTATCTTATTTTTTATAGTTGAAATTTTCCTGTTTGTTATTATGTAATCGCTGTCCTTTAAGTGTAATAATGAGAAAAACGTAAAGGGAAATGTATCTTTTCTGTTTGTTTATGTTTTGTTTTATCAAAGTATTTAACGGTTAGGGAAGTTTTCCCAAAGAAGCAATTGTTATTGTATTTTAGTTAGTAATAATTTATAAAAATAATATAATTTTTTTTTTATTGTACGAATTAAAAGTTTCTCAAAATAGTCAACAGTTATTTTTGGAAATGAACAGTTATCATTTAAATCAATAGACATTAAAAGAATGGGAAGAATCCGTGCGAAGCAAGAATTAGGGAATGTAATCGGCTATTCTGTAACCCTGTTTTTTTTCTTAACGTAATCAGTTGGGGTTTTTTTTTCGTAAAGTATTACGGT
>OY744522.1:96785199-96960199 GCA_963556195.1 Sepiola atlantica | reverse complement strand
CTCCGTCCAATGTATTTGTTGTTTATTTATTGAATTTCTTTAGGAGCGTGACACACGTTGTACACCTTAGCGTATCAATATATAGATGATTTGGAGATAATAGTATATGAGTAGCCAAGTGTATGGAAACAAAAGAACTAAGAATAAATGTCTAAAAAGTGCTTATCTTTCCATCAGATTAACATTGGGAAGTACCAAGTCGGCCGTTTGGCCTCGAATGACTGCAGAAGGAGGAGAGTCCCCTTTTTGAGGAAGGAATTTGACGGTGGGGGATATCTTTTTTTCAACCATTTTGAAGACATTTGTTTTTCTTACCATAGTTAGGACGACTTTTTTATTTTATTGCTCGCATATCATTGGCCGAGTACTTAGGAATTGTTTGGGATATATGATTGGAAATAGTGAAAGAAATCATTAGTATTGATACGTTAGAAACAACTAGATTAATTAAATAATTCGTCAGCTAGCGTGGGATTTCAATAATTTCTTCAGTGTTAAATCAATAGACAGGCAATACGACAATATATATCAATAATTAAACACATTTAAATCGAACACAGAATTAAGTACATTCATATAAGACACATTTTTCAAGCGGTTTGAAGACATTCTTTTTCTTACCATAGTTATGACGACTTTTTTTATTTTACTGTTCGCATATCATTGGTCGAATACTTAGGGATTGTTTGAGATATATGTTTTAAGTAATTCAAAGTAAATATTTTGAAGAGCGTAGAGCTGGAAACCGACGCAATGGTACATCCTATCTTGAACCAATATAGGAGGTTTCTATGTAGAACGAACAAAATGTTGCTAAGAGAAATGACACCGCTTGAATAAATATTACGAAGACTAAGGGTGTTTTTAAGGTTATAGAACAAATACAAAGTTTAAACCAGAGAGACACTTCATACTAAAGCTTTGGTAACATTTCCTGATATGAGAATTGAAGACACACTTTTAAATCGTCAATTAAGAGACTATAGCGGCTTCTTAGACACACTATTGATATACACAATATAGATTAATACATGTTAAATAGATAGACATTAATTATAGTAAATATTAATGAAAATTATGACGAATGATTAGGAAAACTTATACTCAATGAGTGGTGTAACAGACATTTTGCCGAACAAAAAATTGTGGAAAAAAAATTGAAGGAAAACTATTTAAAAACGCGTTTGTTCGGTACTAGTTTACAATGTAGATAAACAATAAAAGCGAGCATGCATTTATCAATAAGCTGGGCGTAACTGGTGCTCTTCTTGCAGAAGAAGTTGATGATGTTTTAAAGAAGAACGCGGTTTTAGACGAAACCAATACAAATAGATTATATAAAGCTGATATTAAAACGCATCTTCTTCACTAGATTGATAGACGTTTTATATAATAGCTTTCTGGCTGCATTAATTTATATATTTTTCCAGGTATGTTGCTGATACAACAATAATTTAAGAAACTTTCACCATTAAATTAATTGTCTGGAAATGATTGCAATCATGAACACGGTGTAATATTTAAACGTATAGATTATTCTCTTGATGTTAATACTATTATATAGTAAATACACTCAGACAGGATAAATTACCTTGCATACATTGTAGACATTTTTAATGAATTGTTTAACTTTTATAGAGTTCCTGAATATAAGCCTATACATCAGGTAAGATGTTTCTTTTGCCCATCAAGCTAATGAGCTCAAATACATGGGGTTTGTTCATGTTAGAAGTATTTGCCAAATTTATTCAGCCGTGTTCTATACACAAGTACAAGCTGTCAGCAGGTTTTAAAATAGTAAGATAATCTAAGTTCCAGCATATATTATTTCTCAATTATAGAGGAACAGATAACAAAGCAGTGATATGCAACAATATTATGCCAATGAGGTGATTAAGCATTCATACAAATAACATTTATTACAATATTTTCCCAATTTAGCTAATTATTTCAGCATTTTCTTGTAATACAAATTGATTCACCTAACATTATAGTTACCAAATAAAGTTGTTATACATTCAATAGTGATGTCGTTAACAAGAAATATTAACACATATATGTATATATATATATATAACTGTTCAAGTAATGTGATCAACTTTTTAGAATGTGGTGTTTACGTATCTTAATTTATGAAACCATTAACAATGATAACCCTTACAGTTATCTTATAATTTGAGCTGTATTGTCCAGATTATCCAAATGTTGAAAGGACAATCAAGTTTTCATAGACACTTCCTCATCGAAGCAAGGTAGATAATTGCAAATGTTTTGCTCTCGGAAAATCAGGCATTCGTTCGCTCTTGAAGTCTCATAAATTGAACACTTTAACATCATATAAATGAATACTCACATTATTTGTCATAGTTTATTAGTCAAAGAAATATATATTTTCAAAACTGACAATTGGTAAATAATCTTGTTTTATTTAGTTTTTATTTTACAATCAGCTTAATATGAGTTTGACAGATATTGATATAGAAATTGTTTTTCATAAGTAAACTGATCTTTTCATTTTAGATGCAATCCTTATGCGCATTTGTCGTTTTTATTTTGTCTTATTTGTAACTAAAAAAATTAACTGGTTTTGAATCTTACAAAAACTCACTAATTTTACAGCTTAGTTATAATTAAAATGGAAGTTTTTGAAGGTGCGAATATTTTCAATGTTTAATTCCAATTCTAATTCATTCGTGCCTTTTACTAACATGATATTATATTTGCTCTTGTAAAAAATTAAATTGGTACAATTTCTAACCAAATCTTGCGCTATATATTGCAAACACAAGTGATGGCTGAGCAAAACAAAATTTGACTAGCATACACACACATATATATATACATATATATATATATGTATATATATATACATATACATATATATATATATATGTGTGTGCGTGTTAGTGTGTGTTAGAGGAGAGTCTGAATTACTTACTAGTCACAATCCTCGAGTGCAGTTGCTCCTTGTACAACGGTTTGTCAGGGCAACCTGACATGAACACTAATGTTACCTCATGTAACATCACTTAGTTGGATAATCCACCAGACGTGTAGAGAGATTTTGTCTCGGAATCCGGTAAGACCAAATAGAAAATATGCTATAACATAGATAACCGGTCATAGTCCCACTAAAGTATATATATATATATATATATATATATATTATAATATAAAATGAAGTAATAAAATAAGGTGTCAATCAAATTTTATTAGAATTCAAAGTTCATGCAAAGCATCCTTAAGTCCTTAGCTCATGAGTTTTCAAAGATAATTCTTCTCTTCAGAGGACCATTACCGCAGTTATACTACTACAGGCAATAAAATTACGCTTTGAAAATATATAAAATTATATACACAAATATATAAAAATACATAACATCAAACATATCAATCCAAAAACATACTTTTGTTGAATCCATACAGTCCATCCAGGTCATACAAGTTGAGAAGCATAATCAGGAAGGACATTACTCCAAGATACAAACAGCAGTCCAAATATGTGAAATTGAAGGGGCCGGCAAGGTTATCCAGTCGCGAAATGTGTCCATATTCAATGTTAATGATAAATAAATCAATCAAAATAATACAAAAAGTATTGTATTATTTTGATTGATTTATTTATCATTAACATTGAATATGGACACATTTCGCGACTGGATAACCTTGCCGGCCCCTTCAATTTCACATATTTGGACTGCTGTTTGTATCTTGGAGTAATGTCCTTCCTGATTATGCTTCTCAACTTGTATGACCTGGATGGACTGTATGGATTCAACAAAAGTATGTTTTTGGATTGATATGTTTGATGTTATGTATTTTTATATATTTGTGTATATAATTTTATATATTTTCAAAGCGTAATTTTATTGCCTGTAGTAGTATAACTGCGGTAATGGTCCTCTGAAGAGAAGAATTATCTTTGAAAACTCATGAGCTAAGGACTTAAGGATGCTTTGCATGAACTTTGAATTCTAATAAAATTTGATTGACACCTTATTTTATTACTTCATTTTATATTATAATATTAATGCTCTATCCAGTATATTGAGCTTCAGTTTTTTTATCCGGATGTTTCACTAATTATAAGATATTAGTTGACGCTTATATCTTTTGTTGGATTGCTTCATATATATATATATATATATATATATATATTTAAAAAATTAAGCAACATTTGCAATACAGCTTAATAAATAGCGGGTACCATAATATCGAAATCATATATATAATACAGCACACGAATTATACTAATAAAATTAGAAATAAAAGAAAAACAAACATATTCTGGTATATTCCGCCCTATAACCAGATGCTAAAAACAAAACTGAGCAAGACATTCCTTTATCTCATTGAAAAGCATTTCCCTGTAACAAATTCTTTGCATAAAATATTCAATAAAAATAACTTAAACTGCTTCAAAATCTTACAAATAATAATAAAAGCACACAATAACAAAATACTCACAGAGAAGAGTAGAAAAATAATAACAAGTTGCGTAGAAAATTTACTAACATACAAAAAAAATACTAAATAGAACAAAATATAAACACAACAAACCTTAATAGCAAATACTTAAATAGAAATAAAAGAACTAGTAATGAAGAGAAAAGCTGAAATTACATAACTCGTACACTTTGTAAACTATAGAATAAATGCCTTACCAAAAGTGTTGTTTACTAAGCCACAATATTTTTCAAAAAAAGATCGAATAACAAGAAATACGACGTGGGTACGATTTTCTTATATTTCGAAACCAGATATTACGACCATAAAAGCAGATATAAAAACAAATAACGCCGAATAAAAACAGCACACGCGAAACATTACCAGGAACTCTAACAAAGCTAATGCTCACAAATAATTGAATGGCAAATTATACGACAAGCCAGTAAATGTACAAATTTAGACGACCCGTGTAGACCATATCTGAATGAGAAATTTAAAATTCTAACTATTAAAGACCACCAAAACCTATTCAACTGTTGTAAAAGAAATAGTCTTGAATGGTACTACTCATGCTTGGACCGCGGCAGTACGCGTGTTGTACACTCTTCCTGATACGGACCGTGGGGGTACTCATTTCGTATACTTGTGCCGTAGCAGTTCACATTTAATACTCGTCATTTTGAAAACATCATAAACAACATAGTTCATATATTGTTTGCATACCTTAGATTTCTCCCTCACCGTGCAGAGGGTTGCCGTCCCGATGTCGTCTAGTGGATGAATTCTTTCTTCTTTCCTTCCTGCCGTAAACCACACTGTCCGTTGTCCAGAAAAAAAACTTCCCGACCGACTCACCAAACAATGATCGCTTTTAGTTTCCATTCTTTTTATTACGAGCGTTGTTATTTATCGGCCTGGGCCATTCGCTACTTCGAGAGAAAGAGAGAGAGAGAGAGAGAGAGAGAGAGAGAGAGAGAGAGAGAGAGAGCAAATCACTACTTTGTGAAACAGTGATTTCAGCCGACGCAATCTGTCTTTTTAGGGTGCACCAGTGTGCATCTCAGCGATGGTGCTGGATCCTACGTAGAAATGAGGTAGAGTTACCACTAGTATATATTCAGCACAAATCGGTTGTCTTGGCGAAGAAAAAGGAAAGGCGCCAGGAAGTCTGGAAGGATTCCTTAAGTTGTCTGTAGCAATTATCCAGATACAATGGATGAGTTTGACCAGCTGAACAATTTGGTCAAGGGTTTTTTAGATACTGATGGATATCAGCTCGTGGGGGGGGGTCGCGCGCGAACGCCCCCCCCCCTCTAGAGAAAGAAGGGGAATAAGTATTTTGGTCACTCCTCTCCCCCCATGGTGGAGAGAGCGGAAGAGCAGGTCCTTTACGGTGACAGGAAAGAAAACAACCCAACGAGAGAGAGAGAGAGGGGGGAGAGAGAGAAAGAGAGTATGAGTTGTACGCTTTTCGTCTTTGTTGTTGAGGCGAGAGGGTGATCAAAAATGAGTTAGAATCGGGATTTCGTTTTGGACGGACGTGTTAGCCGGGAGCTCAGACACGAGCCGGCCAGGCGAGAGCCTCGCGCGAGCGATCGTTCTCGTCTTGGCATGGCATGGCCCATAGCATTCCCCCCACCGTTTTGAGTAGACAAGTTATATCTAAATTAAGGCTTTGCAAAGGGAGTTTCACACACACACCGTTTCTCCAGACATTAATTAAGTTACAACTTATTTAACACTGGGAAATCGTAGAGATTCACACACGCACACAGAGAGATAAGATAGTTTAGTAAACAAGCCATTATCGAAAAACAGACTTTGGATTAAAGTTTAAAACCCACCGTTCATTTTTGTTAAATAATTATTGCTATGAAAAGACCTAACCGTTGTTGAGTTATTCTGTTATCGATTTGTTCTGTTCGCGTAACATTGCTTCTACAGCGGACCAGCGAGGCAAACATCCCGACCTAGAGGAGATTCGAACCATATTTCTTTTTACAGCCGCTATTGACGATCACTGGCCAAAGAAGGTGTTCACAGTCTAGAAGGATTCCTGCGCCGAGGAACAGACGTGTGAGTACAGAGATAACGACACGAGTGGACCACCTACGTTACAAGTATTTTAGTGACACAGGATCGTGTGGGGTACCTGTTCATAGTGGCGCCGCGACCAGGATATCGAACACCTGTGCGCGAGTGGCCGACTACGATACCCACGGGGCGAAGGAGAGTGAGAGGTGTGGGGTCCCCTTTATATTTGGTGCCGCGACCTAGGATCAGGGTACTTGAAGGTGCCTGGTAACCTCGGGGAAAAAAGAACAGAGCAAACCTACGGCCACAAAAAACAATTTCTTTTACCGGCGGAACACTTTTAGAAAGAAAAATAGACAGACGGACAAACAGATCCGCGGCAGATCAAACGATCTTTTTTACCGGCAGAGAGAAAGGTTTGACGGACACTGACACCCGTGTTTGAAAAAAAAAGATGAAAAATAGAAAAGGAAAAAAAAAGGAGAGAAACAGTTTAACGGGCATGTACACCCGTATTTGAAAAAGAGAATAGAAAAAAGGAAAAGAAAAGAGAGAAACAGTTGGGTTCGGAGGAAGACCTAGTAAATAGCATAACTATATGGGGGGAGATGAGACCAGAAAATTGGAGACACCGATCGGAGGAATACGCGTGCCTTCCTTCAGAGGCCATTCCGCCGATCTAAGAGAATGGTTGGTGGTAATCGAAAAGAAAAGTTTTATTTACGGCTTAGAAACTCACGAGATGGTGCTGCTCGCTCTAGAGGGAGCGAGGGGCCCAGTGTCGAGATTCATTGAGGGGAGGTATGTAGAGAACCCGGGGATCACTTGGACGGAGCTCCGCGAGCAGCTGGTGAGGCAATACGCCAGCAAGCGAACCGCGATTGAGGCCGTACGCAAGTTGACCCGGCTAAGGTTAAACAACAGCGAGGGGATCGACGAGTTAGTCGAAGGAATCCAGGGATTGGCAGTTCAAGCCTTCCCAGATGGGGCGATCCGAAATACGGGTCCCATCCAGGCAATCCTGGTGGATGCCCTGGTAGACGGGTTAGGTGTTAGAGAGACCCAGAGGGAGGTACTGAGGGGTCACCCGCTCACACTAGCGGAGGCCCAGAGATTAGCGAGAGACAGTATAAGACTAGGGGAACGTGTAGATAGATGCAATGGCGAGGAAAGGCCTAGGAGAAGGAAAACGGTGGGGAGCAGGGCGAGTCCGGGGCCCCGAATGGAGAAGGGGGGCGGAGAGGATCGGGAGGCAGACTCCGATCCTAGAAGGAAGGCATGGGACCTTCAAAATGAGTACGATAGGCCCGCACCGACCAGACAGGTATCAGTCTGCTGGACCTGTAGGGGTGAGGAGCATAGAGCAGCAGAGTGCCCCACAAGTTATGGGCGCCCGCGCAGCACGTTTAGACCGAACTGCACTAGGTGTGGTCGGTTCGGACATGAGAGTCGGTGGTGCACAGCAGCATAGATCGGAGGTGAGGAATTAGGATTCCGAACCTTAGTGTGCCACCTGACGCTAGGGTAAAGAACAAGGGAAGCGCCCAGAGGCCACCCCACAGAGTATAAAAAGTAGGGTGGCCCCCAGAATGATAAGTTTAGTGAAGGATAGCGAAATTAAATGGGAAGAAGACGGGCTTGGGTTTTGTTCGCCGGTTTATGAGAAACTGCAAGAAGCAATGAACCCCCTCGTAGAGAGAGAGAGATCGAATTAAACGCGACTGCTAGGTCGGTTGACGAGTCCAGCGAGTGGGAGGAGAGCGGCAAATTACCCCCTTACCCAGCTCCAGAAGAGACTGAGAGAAAATCGGTTAGCCAAAAAGGTATAGGAATTACCTATGAAGTTACGGTAGAGGGGAGCAGAACGCCCCACCGCAGAATAGTAGGAAAGCCAAGCCAATAATAGTCAGGGACCTGGGGGAGAGGCCGAGGTTGTGCTGTGTCGCATTTGTTGGCTCCACCGCACGCAGGGAGGGCCCCCATGCGTGTGCGGTGCTGGTGGTTGTGGCGCGGACAGTTGTCTTGGATACCCCCCCCCCGAGATAAACGGACATATAAGGATAGAAAGAGATGCATAACTAGGACCGATGGAGGGTCGTCGTGGTTAGATCCAAATGATCGATCACAAGTAGTAATATACCTGCAGCTGGATGGGCTGTTGCCGAACGACCAGGCAGATATATAGTGAGTTTTAAAAACAAAAAAAAAGTTGAAGTAATCGACAGATGTTCGAACCACCGTGAATATGACAGATTGTGGTGCGCCTTACGAAAGGGCACATAAGTAATGATAAGCGAAGAGAAGGATATGAGATCCTATCTAAGATAGATAGTGTTGATACCGACGAAGCAGAAGAAATCAGTGGCCCCTCATTGCTGGGAGAGGCACTCGATGAGTAATTAGGGACAGTGTCGGGAAGCGATGAGAGAATGATCATGAAGAAATTGGAAGTTATAAGGAAGAACCAAAAGGGTTACTGTCGCATGCAGCCAGAGAAGGCGCATCGATATCGAATGTCACCGGGCCGAAGTGAGCCAAGAAGGTGTTAGTCTGAGAGAATTGTTTTTCCCAGAGAAGGGAACGAAGAGAATCCGGCCGAGGTGGCCGACGCAATGATAGTGACGGTATGCGAACCAGACAGGTCCGTACCAAGAGAATTTCAGTTGTTACACTGACGAGTGAGTGCACAGGTGCACAGTCGGATATGCAATCGCTAAGACACTTGTCGCCTAATATAATCACCTCGGCAGATTAAGGGAGGTTCTGTTACGGATACAGGCCAAATTACCAAATCGTTTTAGATTACCGGTCGACCCCATCGAACAGTTATGAAAGTATTATAATGTGTTAAAATGCGTTGCATAACCAGAAGGTAACAAGCTATTAGCTCTAAAAAGATTGGAGGGTTCGATTAACCCCGTCAGGAATGGAAAATTCACGTTAAAAGGTAGAACTAGACACGGGCACGATAGGGCTTAGTCGATGTTAGTGAGAATTGTGCACATAAATAATAGGGTTAGCTTTTGCAGAAAAGACAAAGGGCGCTAGAAAGACATAGGGAGAAATTGGACGGCGCGAGCACACCGACAGCCGAGTGCATGAGCGAGGGAGGGTTACCCTTGAGTACACTTCACCCAGATCGCGAGCGGGAGCAGGAATCGCTGCCCCTGTCGGAAATGCAGGTGGATGACCAGTGAAGAAGTAGAGATCGATTCCGAGGAGAAGGTGATGGTGACGTAATTTGTAAGGGGCGTTGCGAGCTCCAATCTGTATTAACAAACTTTTAATTGCATGCATAATAATTCATTTTGTCACCTACCCACCTCCCAACACAGAAACCACAAAATGCATACGCACATACACACATACATACGCAGTCCTGATGTTTTAATAGACTGGAAAGAGAAAAAGAAGGACAGACCAAAAGAAAACAGAACAGAAAAAGAAAACTTTTTGTTCCATTTTTTAGCTACAGTTTTTTATTTATTTTTGATCATTATTGTTTTGATTGTGTTACCCGTTGTTCTCTCTGTGTGTGGGGAAAGGTAACGGTCTGGGAGATGTCAATCGCAACCAAATGACACGAAATAAGTGTGGACGGGTGTGAAACAGTGATTTCATCCGACGCATCTGCCCCTTTATGGCGCACTAATATACATCCAAGAGATCAGGCCCCACGTAGAGAAAGGTGACGGTCTGGGAGATGTCAATTTCAACCAATTGACACGAAATAAGGATTGGGCGGGTGTGAAACAGTGATTTCAGCCGACGCAATCTGTCTTTTTAGGGTGCACCAGTGTGCATCTCAGCGAGTATGCTGGATCCTACGTAGAAATGAGGTAGAGTTACCACTAGTATATATTCAGCACAAATCGGTTGTCTTGGCGAAGAAAAATGAAGGGCGCCAGGAAGTCTGGAAGGATTCCTTAAGTTGTCTGTAGCAATTATCCAGATACAATGGATGAGTTTGACCAGCTGAACAATTTGGTCAAGGGTCTTTTAGATACGGATGGATATCAGCTCGTGGGGGGGGTCGCGCGCGAACGCCCCCCCCCCTAGAGAAAGAAGAGGAATAAGTCTTTTGGTCACTCCCCTCCCACCATGGTGGAGAGAGCGGAAGAGCAGGTCCTTTACGGTGACAGGAAAGAAAACAACCCAACGAGAGAGAGAGAGAGGGGGGGGGGAGAGAAAGAGAGTATGAGTTGTACGCTTTTCGTCTTTGTTGTTGAGGCGAGAGGGTGATCAAAAATGAGTTAGAATCGGGATTTCGTTTTGGACGGACGTGTTAGCTGGGAGCTCAGACACGAGCCGGCCAGGCGAGCGCGTTGCGCGAGCGATCGTTCTCGTCTTGGCATGGCATGGCCCATAGCATTCCCCCCCACCGTTTTGAGTAGACAAGTTATATCTAAATTAAGGCTTTGCAAAGGGAGTTTCACACACACACCGTTTCTCCAGACATAGATTAAGTTACAACTTATTTAACACTGGGAAATCGTAGAGATTCACACACGCACACAGAGAGATAAGATAGTTTAGTAAACAAGCCATTATCGAAAAACAGACTTTGGGTTAAAGTTTAAAACCCACCGTTCATTTTTGTTAAATAATTATTGCTATGAAAAGACCTAACCGTTGTTGAGTTATTCTGTTATCGATTTGTTCTGTTCACGTAACATTGCTTCTACAGCGGACCAGCGAGGCAAACATCCCGACCTAGAGGAGATTCGAACCATATTTCTTTTTACAGCCGCTATTGACGATCACTGGCCAAAGAAGGTGTTCACAGTCTAGAAGGATTCCTGCGCCGAGGAACAGACGTGTGAGTACAGAGATAACGACACGAGTGGACCACCTACGTTACAAGTATTTTAGTGACACAGGATCGTGTGGGGTACCTGTTCATAGTGGCGCCGCGACCAGGATATCGAACACCAGTGCGCGAGTGGCCGACTACGATACCCACGGGGCGAACGAGAGTGAGAAGTGTGGAGTCCCCGTTATACTTTATCGTAGTTACTTTACAACTATTTTCTCAACCATTCATAGAGGGAGAGGATATCCCTCGCCTGTATTTTGTTAGGGAAATATTTCGCTTATCTGTTGTAACTTACATGGTAACAATCATGTCTCATCAGTTGGCTTCTAAAACCCAGACTGACGAAACTTGCTTCTCACGAAGAACGAGAGACGTCACGAATCCTTCTGTTTTCCACACAAGGGCACGTGACGTCACAGCCTCTCCCAAGTGCACACTGCCCCATTGATCTGGGATCTCGTAACACGGTGACCTTGTCACGTCTGTTAGCTCTGACTGTGAGAACAAGCCCTACTCTGCACTCGACTGCACCCGCGCTAATTCGCGTAAGTCAAACCAACGATTTCCAACAGATACGTCCATTTTCATAGGGCCATTATCCAACATTCCTCCCTTCCCGATACAAAATAAAAACAATCCTAAGATTTTTATTTTTACACACCCATCCGCAGCGTCTGGTCAGAACCATGGGTTAGAATGGCTTGACATCGCAGTTCCACCCTCTTGACCCGGCTTACATAAATCGGCCTTATGACATTTCCTGGGATGTAAGGAAATTTCCCTTACGATCGATATATGCTGTATGGCCATCCCTGTCAGAATCGATAAATAGAACACGCTTGGTGTTCCTTTGTTCCAGGATTGATTGACTACTTGACACCACGGGCATCTGCACACGATACCTAGTCACATAATTCACCACACTCATTTATTAAATTCTAAAAGAACACAGGGCAAAACAGAAAAACACATTTTTACATTCTTATAATCACTTACTGGTCAGCCATCTAATTTCTCTATAAGATAATATTCGACAGCGTATGCTTTTTAACACGAACCAGAGCGACCACGTAACTCCCAACCCAAGATGATCAATCAATTCTACCGAGCCGGCTCCTGCACTTTATCTATCCCTTCCAAGGGGGCTCTCAATAACTTCAGGGCCGACAACTCGCCTGTCAATATCCTACCTAAGGACCCTAACATTCTGCATTGACCCCACACACTCTTCATAACTAATTCCGACATGTCATCGCTCTGGCGCCATATTAAACCGTTTCGGGCCGAACCAAATTCCTCACACGAACGTAATTTCACAATCATCTAGACCCGCCACACCGTCGCGGTGCTCTCGTGGGCCCCATCGACCTACTAAACAACAATGATCCATACCGATGCGATAACTGCGAGGTCCCCACCAAAAATATATCATGGCATTCTTTTCATGGCTACAAAATCGCTTCCCCTTCACGCGTGTGGCACCGACACAACTCTTTGTCCGTACAATCGCAAGTTCACCCGCTACCTCAACGGATCACACGTAGCGAACATAACTCAATTCCAACCCGTCAGTTGGAAGAGACACGGCTTGCACACGGACCCCCTCAACACCCTTACCGCACCACCAAAAGTCAAGTGTCCCATTCTAACTCCGTTTAATTGGCTGACCTCTATGTAATCTTAATTAGTTACTGTTTCTTTTTCTTTTATATACTAATATTTTAATATGAGGAGGGCCACAAAACAAAAAAACAAAAAAAACAATGTTCTCGGCTAAACAAAAAAAAAACAAGGAAAAGTAATTCAATGAGTCTTTCTCCCGACGATACATTTTAATCAAACAAAAAAAATCAAAACAATACAATTTAGTGAAAAAAAAAACGTCCCAATCGAAAAAAACAACCAAGAAATCAGTTTCTTCCCCACCGAATGCATCTTTTTAAACTCGGGCAGAAAGTGTGTGGTGCAAATTTGCCAATAGTCTTTTTTATTCTATGATAGTTAAAATTGCGTGTGTGCAATAGTACGTTTTTATTATTAGTTCTAAATTGATGTGTGCGTGTATCACGAATTATTATTATTATTATTATTATTATTATTATTATTATTATTATTTATTCATTTTTTATGTGTTATTACTTTTTTATATATTTGATTTTTGTGTGTGCGTGTGTTTGTTAGTTTTCTATTCAGTTTTGGTTCCATTCTTTCCTTTTAATATTTGATTTTTTGTGTGCGTGTGTCTATCTGTTACCTGTCTTTACTTCTACGGCACATCTCGCCTTTTCCTCTCAAACAAAACAACGACTTTTTACTTACTGTTTGTAGTTCTCTCTCTGCTTTGCCGACCACGCAGTGCGTTCCATTATCATTTAGACCTCTACACTATGTGAACCAAAGTTAAAAATGTTCTTTCTTTTATTTTATTTTATTTAAAGAAAGTCCCGATCACAGCAACCAAAAAGCCATATGTTGCATGAACTACTCCTGCTTGGACCGCGGCAGTACGCGTTTTGTACACTCTTCCTGACACGGACCGTGGCGGTACTTATTTCGTATACTTGTCCCTGAAAGGGCCGTGGCAAGTCACATTTAATACTTATCATTTTAAAACATCATAAATAACATAGTTCATATATGGTTTGCATACCTTAGATAACTCCCTCGCCGTGCAGAGGGTTGCCGTGCAGAGGGTCGCCGTCCCGATGTCGTCTAGTGGATGAATTCTTCTTTCCTTCCTGCCGTGAACCACGCTGTCCGTTGTCTACAACAAAAGCTCCCCGACCAACTCACTAAACAACGATCTCTTTAAGTATCCATTCTTTTTATTACAAGCGTTGTTATTTATCGGCCTGGGCCATCTGATATGTCGAGAGAGAGAGAACAAATCGTAGTTACTTAACAATTCTTTCCTAAACAATTCATAGTAGGGAGAAAGGATATCTCTAGCTTGTATTTTCTTAAGGAAATAGTTCATTTATCTGTTGTAAATTACATGGTAACAATCACGTCTCATCGGTTTGCCTTCAAACACCAGACTGTAGAAACTCGCTTCTCACGAAGAACGAGTGACGTCACGGACCTCTCTGTTTCCCACTCAAAGGCCCGTGACGTCACAGCCTCTCGCCGGTGCACACTGACTCTTGATCTGGGATCTCGTCTGACTGTGAGAACAAGCCCTACTCTGCAATCGACTGCACCCGCGCTAATTCGCGCAAGTAAAACCAACGATTTCCAACAGATACGCGCATTCCCAAGAAGCGATTATCCAACAATAGCAAAACACTTCTTACACAGAATGACATTTACAGTAGGTTTACAATTCTTAATCAAATAATAAGACAATTAACAAATAAATAAATAAAAACTAAACCAAAATAAAACTTAAAATAGAAATACAAGCAATCATGTGTAAAACTAAGGGCACACATTATTTAGACACAACAAAGAAACAGGGATGGCCCCCTATAAAAAATAAAAACAAAAGTATAGAAAGTAAAATCAATCGAACCTTTGTTTGTGGGAAGCCGAACGATTGCATAATAAAACCATTAACTTGTGGGATAGAAAAAATAAAGAAGCTAATTGGTTAACTAGCTCGACTAAACAGCACGTAAATACATATAAAAAAATCCGGCAACACAAACTCGAGGCATTTCCTTCGAGGATGATCGCAGAAGCCTCTTTTTAGCTTAATTAGCATAAATATATTTTCATAACTTAATATATATATATATATATATATATATATATATATATATATATATATATATATAGAGAGAGAGAGAGAGAGAGAGAGAGAGAGATTTATTCACAAAATAAAACTGAGATAAATTGCCGGCGATATACGTAGTACATATAGATTTACATTTTCCTTATTAATTATATGTCTATTAACTTGTATTTTTGTGCATGTCTCGTGTGTGACGTTTAATGGTTTCTATGGATCTGGTTCATGTTGAAATAGTGGATAAGCACAGGTACTGATAACCGCGTTATAACAGCCGACGTAATAATACCAAACAATGTAATATTCTACGCCAGCTTTTGATTACATACATAAATAAATAAGCAAGTATTATTGTTATGGTGCCGTACCTATGACTAACATTTGATGACCTCAATAAATACTGGAAGCATTACGCTAGTCCGTGTTGCACAATTGCAGTCTACACTGTCAGTCAGGAACGACAGTCCAGTTCTTATATTTCTCTTTTGTGTATAATTTGTTTTTATCTAATATACTTGTTATACCTTAACCGCGTGCCCATGTTTTAATTACGGACCCTAAACAGGGGCATACTAATTGGCGACGAGTTATTCAAACTTACACGAGACTCCACCACCACAACAATTTGCACGAGCGTATTTGAGGTTACACGGTATTCCACCACACCAATTAACGAAGTAGTTGAACTTACACGAGACCCAACAACAACTGTCGACAATATATTCGAATTTACACGGAACCCTACAACAATCTGCGAAAACCCTTACAAAAACGAGATACGATTTATTCAAATTTACACGGGAACCCATAATAACTGTAAACTTTTAAAAAGAAAAGCACAAAAACTGGCTACGAAGTATTAGAATTTACACGGAAAACAAAAACATTTTTCTTCAGAACCTTCAGAATAAGGAGCCCACAACGACCGGCAACGTAGGATTTCAAATTCCAAACTTACACTACTAAAATAGACTGACAGCGTGGTTATAGAAAAAAGATTCGAAAGAACTTTTTAAAATGGACGCCAAAACGGGCGACAAAATTGATAATAATAATGATAATTTATAATAAAACTTGGTGAAATCAACTACAAATTCACTAGCTTACCGGTGAAAAAAAAGAAAAGCACGTAAGACCATCTTATTATTCTCTTTATTGAAAAAAGGCCAGTGATTTTATTTTAATTGTTATTCCGAAACTGGTGTAATATTTAAACAATAAGGGATTACATGATTATTTTCTTTCTCTAAGAGATAGGAAGTTACTTCTACCGACAGAAAAAAATTGAAACCGCATTTTTATTTTTTTCTCTGACTAAAGTGCCGACCGCAAATTCGACGGCTACGCGTAAAAGCGTACTAAAAAACGATTTTTCTTTATCGAGATAACAAAGTTGTATACTCTTTTACCACTAAGATTACGTTTAGCAAGCACAACCATATAAATACCTTTTTTTAAGAAGCCGTACTTGAAAATAAAACGTACATTCTAACAAAAAGGACACACTTATAAATATGGAATAATTTAAAGCGACTATTTCAGAATTAGTAAAGTTTTAAATGCAACAACAACTCGAACACAAAAAAGAGGGAGACGAAAGACTACAAAAAGCTATAGAAAAACAGCAACTACAGCAACGGCAACGTATAAACTGAAGACAGCTTTCAAAAGCTACTTCTAAAACAACATGACAAGCTTATAGAGCAAAATAAAGAAAGCAGGCGACATACTACAAAAGACAGAAGATAAACTTCTCGAACGAAAGAAAGAAGCTGACGAAATTATTTAGATATTAATAGAAAATAATATCGCTTAGAGGCCAAAGTAACAAAAACGATAATGATTTTTTCGCAGAATGCCGTGCGGAGTGGCATCGACAACTTAACGTATTTCCCTGATGAAGAAAATACTTTTGCTTCGTATTTTTCAAGATATAAAGACTTATATCAACTTGATTGCGAAAACTGAGCTTACTCTATAAAGATTTCCCTGCTACTAAGGAAATTAGGCATACTAACTTCGTGTATTTTTTTGCCTCGAAAAACTATCGATTTTCCTTTCGCGCAAGCCGTAAAACATTTTATTTGGCTTTTTGGCACAAAGACTTCGTTATTTCACAAACGCCAGAAGTGTTTAAACCTGGTAAAAAGATTATTCAACGTTTGCATCAGTAATAAATAAGCACTATGACTTTAAATTATCTGAACTTTGTACTGATAATTTAAAATGCTTAATCTTTGTTCTAAGATTAGTATCGGGAATAGACGCTGAAATAAGGCGTAGAGTTTTGAATAAATTAGAGAATAATCTGAACTTAACAATGTAGAAATTAGCCGAGGACTATCGACTTATTAGCGTTAAGCAGGATTCATAAAGGCATCTAACGATCGGGCATTGCACACAAATACATAAAGTGCGTCAAAAATCGAAATTAAACTCGCCTCTAAAAACTATGCCAAGTAAAAAACAGGATTGTAACCCCTCAAAAACAAGCCAGCCTTATAAAAATAAATTACTGCCGATCCCTTGTTATCGATGCGAAAGCCTGCACTGGGTAACACAATGCCCATTTCGTTTTAAAACCGGCCTGATACGCGTACACCTTCCTACCCATATATCATAAAAATACATAAAATTACATAAAATCAGTATATATGCCTACAGATAACTTGCACAAACATACGTGAGTTTACACAAATACTAGCATGCATGTACATCAAACAAGACCACATGTACACAAGCATCCATAACTCAGTAATTAAAACCATTTATTATTGATCCAATCTATCTCAGCTCAAATTAAAGATAAATACCCTAAGGATAAGTAGGCCAACACAATATAGCGCATGTGTGTTTACATTGATGTCTGTCTATTTATGTGTACTTATGTACCTATTAAATCTGTTTGTATGTGTGTATTTTACTGATAGATAAGATAAATGTGTTCGTAGGATTTGGGATTTCATATAGGGTTGAAAAGTAGCCATGGCTAAGAGGGCAATAAAAAGCAGGGATGGTTAGGTCGTAAAAAAGGCTGAAGAACGGTCAACAAGTAAAATAGGTAATCCGATACCAATTCATAAGAAATAGAGAATAACCAATCCCAAACAAGGATTTATTCTGAAAAAATCTGCAAACCCATCTCATTACTCTGAATCCTTGGTCTGATGAGGTTGACTCTCTGCGAAGAGTGCAACCGAAACATGTATGCACATATGTAACCAATAATGTTTGTATAAATAAAAATTTATACTTATATATATATATATATATATATATATATATATATATATACAATTATATGTAGTAATAAAAGTTCTGACATATAGTGGTAAGTAGTAAGATTACACATTGAAAAAACAAAAATACGTTCAAGGCTCCCAAAATGTATACTAGAATTGCCCGCAAGAACTTGTGACGCAGTAGATATTGTACTAACTTAAATTCAGTTCAAAGTGATAGAAATCTGAAGGTTCAAGTTCTAATCCTTTGAACGGGCGATACGAAGAATTACGAACTACTGAAGACTTCTCCCAGTTATTGCTAACGGAATAAGTGCATGCTGCCTCCGTGAAGTAAATAAAGGGTTCCGTTCGAAATTCCGTTCAGATTTCCGAGTTCGGAGAAATATACCCGAGTTTGAAGAAATACACCTGAATAAGGCCGGAGGTTACAGCCGCTAAAACGTTGTGATGATACCACTCAAGATTAGAAATGTGGTCTGAATAACCAAAATTATACAAATTATCAATCTTCATCTAAAAACATTCAGAAATATAATAAGATGACTTGTCTTTAAGTTGAATGTCGAAGAAAGGCGACATGTTTTCAAAATTTAAAGATGTGCTAAAATGTAGACATCTAGAATTAAAATTAAATATGAATTTGATAGAGCCCACCAGTTCTCTCATAAGAGAGACATAATCCAATTTAAGGAACGACTATCACAATAAACCGACAGCACAACCCAAGAGGAGGTTATGGCTAACAAAAACAACACTTTCGACATGCAGCTATCTGTGAAAAGCATCTATCCAAAAAAGAAAACAACACTAGACTCCTGGAGAGGTCAGGTTTAGGAAGGAGTGTTATGGTGCCGTATATATTACGACCATTCTCAATAAAGATTTGAAGCATTATGCTATTCAGTGTTGCACAAATCTAGTCTACACTAGCAGTCAGGACAGACGGTTCACTTCTTATGTATATTTGTTGTATATAGTTTTCTCCAATTTACTTAACCCCGTGCACATGTTTTCATTCCGGTACTTAAACAGGTCCATAACATTTTTTTTATATTATTGAAATCAAAGTGTTTACAAACAGAATATCATGATACATCTTTATGTAATGAATAGTCGGTTTTTATGTGTGTTACATGTCATATTTATTCTAGTCTGATTTTTAGTATCAATATTTACTCGGTTTAAATATCAATTTATTTGCGTACCAATATACGTTTTTTAATGAAGATAATTTTATAATCATTAATATGTATGGTAGAACGACGAGAGATGAAAAACAAACTTATTGGTTTCTTTTGACACTGTCTTATATTTTATACTAGCGGGGCTACCCGGCGTTGCTCGGGGTCATAAAAACATAATTGAAGAAAAATTGCGTGTGTAACATCTTTATATTAAAACTTCTATTTCTCTCCTTCTCTCTCTATAGCTGTCTCTTTATCTTTCTACTTTTCTCTACCCTGGTCGCTACTTTTCAATTTTGCCTTTTGCGAAAGCTGTTTCTTCCCCACCATTTCATCCTACGTTTCACAGGGCAATAGTATGACTTATTTCTATAAAAAGTACCACCACTGTCTGCGCCTTCTATATAGGTACTTATAACCGCCCCGGTGTTCATACTATATATTTTGAATCCCCTCATGATATCCTTCATCATTTTAACTCCCCTCGTTGTATTCATCATTTTCGATCTCCTCATACTATTAATCATTTTCAATCCCCTCATAATATTCTTCATCATTTTCAATCTCCTCATACTATTAATCATTTTCAATCCCCTCATAATATTCTTCATCATTTTCAATCCTCTCGTAATATTCCTCATCATTTTCAATCCGCTCATGATATTCTTAATAATTTTCAATCCTCTCATGATATTCTTCATTTTTTCAATCCTCTCATGATATTCTTCATTATTTGCAATCCCCTCATGATATTCTACATCATTTTCAATCCCCTCATGATATTCTTCATCATTTTCAATCCTCTCATGGTATATTTCATCATTTTCGATCCCCTCATGATATTCTTCTCATTTTAAATCCCCTCATGATATTATTCGTCATTTTAAATCCCCTCATGATATTATTCGTCATTTTCAATCCTCTCATGGTATTCTTCATCATTTCCAATCCTGTCAGTCTATTCTTCATAATTTTCAATCCTCTCATGACATTCTTCATCATTTTCAATCCTCTCATGACAGTCTTCATCATTTTCAATCCCCTCATGATAGTCTTCATCATTTTCAATTCCCTCATGATAGTCTTCATCATTTTTAATCCTCTCATGATAGTCTTCATCATTTTCAATCCTCTCATGATAGTCTTCATCATTTTTAATCCTCTCATGATAGTCTTCATCATTTTCAAACCTCTCATGATAGTCTTCATCATTTTCAAACCTCTCATGATAGTCTTCATCATTTTCAATCCTCTCATGATATTCTACATCATTTTCAATCCCCTCATGATATTATTCATCATTTTAAATCCCCTCATGGTATTGTTCATCATTTTGAATCCCCTCATGGTATTGTTCATCATTTCCAATCCTGTCAGTCTATTCTTCATCATTTTCAATCCTCTCATGACATTCTTCATCATTTTCAATCCTCTCATGACATTCTTCATCATTTTCAATCCCCTTATGATAGTCTTCATCATTTTCAATCTCCTCATGATAGTCTTCATCATTTTCAATCCCCTCATGATAGTGTACATCATTTTCAATCCCCTCATTATAGTCTTCATCATTTTCAATCCCCTCATGATAGTCTTCATCATTTTCAATCCTCTCATGATAGTCTTCATCATTTTCAATGCTCTCATGATAGTCTTCATCATTTTCAATCCTCTCATGATAAGTCTTCATCATTTTAAATCCTCTCATGATAGTCTTCATCATAGCTCTATCTAGGATATTGAGCACTTTTCTCCCGGACAACGCCGAGTACTTTGAAAATCAAGGAGGCCTCATGAGCACTACTCAAATCACTTAGGTATCCTCTCTCCTTCTGATCTGCGAAATTATCCAAAGGGGAACAAAGATGGCGTTAAAATATTTTCCAAACCTATCATTACAGTAGCTCTATCTAGGACATTGAGCACTTTTCTCCCGGACAACGCCAGGTACTTTAATAATAAAGGAGGCCTCCTGAGGACTACTGAAATCACTTAGGTATCCTCTCTCCTACTGATCTGCGAAATAGTCCAAAACGGGAACGAATATGGCGTTAAAATATTATCCAAACCTATTACTACAGTAGCTCTATATAGGACATTGAGCACTTTTTTTCCCGGACAACGCCGAGTACTTTGAAAATCAAAGAGGCCTCCTGGGGACTACTGAAATCACTTAAGTATCCTACCTTCTTTTTCATCTGCAAAATTGTCCAAACGGGAACGAAGATGGCGTTAAAATATTTTCTAAACCTATCACTACAGTAGCTCTATCTAGGATATTGAGCACTTTTCTCCCGGACAACGCCGAGTACTTTGAAAATCGAGGAGGCTTTATGAGCACTCCTGAAATCCCTTAGGTATCCTCTCTCCTACTGATTTGCGAAATAGTCCAATAGGGAACGAAGATGGCGTTAAAATATTTTCCAAACCTATCACTACAGTAGCTCTATCTAGGGCATTGAGCACTTTTCTCCCGGACAACGCCGAGTACGTTGATAATCAAGGAGGCCTCCTGGGGACTACTGAAATCACTTAGGTATCCTCTCTCCTTCTGATCTGCGAAATAGTCCAAAGGGGAACGAAGATGGCGTTAAAATATTTTCCAAACCTATCACTACAGTAGCTCTATCTAGGACATTGAGCACTTTTCTCCCGGACAACGCCGAGTACTTTGATAATCAAGGAGGCCTCCTGGGGACTACTGAAATCACTTAGGTATCCTCTCTCCCCTGTGATCTGCGAAATAGTCCAAAGAGGAACGAAGATGGCGTTAAAATATTTTCCAAACCTATCACTACAGTAGCTCTATCTAGGATATTGAGCACTTTTCTCCCGGACAACGCCGAGTACTTTGAAAATCGAGGAGGCTTCATGAACCCACATTAAATCCCTTAGGTATCCTCTCTCCTTCTGATCTGCGAAATAGTCCAAAGGGGAACGAAAATGGCGTTAAAATATTTTCCAAAACCTATCATTACAGTAGCTCTATCTAGGACATTGAGAACTTTTTTCCCGGACAACGCCGAGTACTTTGAAAATCAACGAGGCCTCCTGGGGACTACTGAAATCACTTAGGTATCCTCCCTCGTTTTCATCTGCAAAATTGTCCAAAGGGGAACGAAGATGGCGTTAAAATATTTTCTTAACCTGTCACTACAGTAGCTCTATCTAGGATATTGAGCACTTTTGTCCCGGACAACGCCGAGTACTTTGAAAATCGAGAAGGCTTCATGAGCACTCCTGAAATCCCTTAGGTATACTCTCTCCTACTGATCTGCGAAATAGTCCAATGGGAACGAAGATGGCGTTAAAATATTTTCCAAACCTATCACTACAGTAGCGCTATCTAGGACATTGAGCACTTTTCTCCCGGACAACGCAGAGTACTTTGATAATCAAGGAGGCTTCCTGGAGACTACTGACATCACTTAGGTATACTCTCTCTTTCTTGTCTGCGAAATAGTCCAAAGGGGAACGAAGATGGCGTTAAAATATTTTCCAAACCTATCACTACAGTAGCTCTATCTAGGATATTGAGCACTTTTCTCCCGGACAACGCCGAGTATTTCAAAATCAAAGAGGCCTCCTGGGGACTACTGAAATAACTCTTATCCATTCCCCCATCCTTTTCAGCGTAGATGCTGTTAAAATATTATCCAAACCTATCACTACAGTAGCTCTATCTAGGACATTGAGCACTATTTTCCCGGACAACGCCGAGTACTTTGAAAATCAAAGTGGTCTCATGGGGACTACTGAAATCGGTTAGGTATCCTCCCTCCTTTTCATCTGCAAAATTGTCCAAAGGGGAACGAAGATGGCGTTAAAATATTTTCTAAACCTATCACTACAGTAGCTCTATCTAGGATATTGAGCACTTTTCTCCCGGACAACGAGTACTTTGAAAATCGAGGATGCTTCATGAGCACTCCTGAAATACCTTAGGTATCCTCTCTCTTTCTGATCTGCGAAATAGTCCAAAGGGGAACGAAGATGGCGTTAAAATATTTTCCAAACCTATCACTACAGTAGCTCTATCTAGGACATTGAGCACTTTTCTCCCGGACAACGCCGAGTACTTTGATAATCAAGGAGGCCTCCTGGGGACTACGGAAATCACTTAGGTATCCTCTCTCCTTCTGATCTGCGAAATAGTCTAAAGGGGAACGAAGATGGCGTTAAAATATTTTCCAAACCTATCACTACAGTAGCTCTATCTAAGATATTGAGCACTTTTCTCCCGGACAACGCCGATTACTTTGAAAATCGAGGATGCTTCATGAGCACTCCTGAAATCCCTTAGGTATCCTCTCTCCTTCTGATCAGCGAAATAGTCCAAAGGGGAACGAAGATGGCGTTAAAATATTTTCCAAACCTATCACTACAGTAGCTCTATCTAGGATATTGAGCACTTTTCTCCCGGACAACACCGAGTATTTCAAAATCAAAGAGGCCTTCTGAGCACTACTGAAATAACTCTTATCGATTACCCCATCCTTTTCAGCGTAGATGCTGTTAAAATATTATCCAAACCTATCACTACAGTAGCTCTATCTAGGACATTGAGCACTTTTTTCCCGGACAACGCCGAGTACTTTGAAAATCAAAGAGGCCTCCTGGGGACTACTGAAATCACTTAGGTATCCTCCCTCGTTTTCATCTGCAAAATTGTCCAAAGGGGAACGAAGATGGCGTTAAAATATTTTCTAAACCTATCACTACAGTAGCTTTATCTAGGATATTGAGCACTTTTCTCCCGGACAACGCCGAGTACTTTGAAAATCGAGGATGCTTCATGAGCACTCCTGAAATCCCTTAGGTATCCTCTCTCCTTCTGATCTGCGAAATAGTCCAAAGGGGAACGAAGATGGCGTAAAAATATTTTCCAAACCTATCACTACAGTAGCTCTATCTAGGATATTGAGCACTTTTCTCCCGGACAACGCCGAGTACTTTGAAAATCGAGGAGGCTTCATGAGCACTCCTGAAATCCCTTAGGTATCCTCGCTCTTTCTGATCTGCGAAATAGTCCAAAGGGGAACGAAGATGGCGTTAAAATATTTTCCAAACCTATCACTACAGTAGCTCTATCTAGGACATTGAGCACTTTTCTCCCGGACAACGCCGAGTACTTTGATAATCAAGGAGGCCTCCTGGGGACTACTGAAATCACTTAGGTATCCTCTCTCCTTGTGATCTGCGAAATAGTCCAAAGGGGAACGAAGATGGCGTTAAAATATTTTCCAAACCTATCACTACAGTAGCTCTATCTAGGATATTGAGCACTTTTCTCCCGGACAACGCCGAGTACTTTGATAATCAAGGAGGCCTCCTGGGGACTACTGAAATAACTCTTATCGATTACCTCATCCTTTGCAGCGTAGATGCTGTTAAAATATTATCCAAACCTATCACTACAGTAGCTCTATCTAGGACATTGAGCACTTTTTTCCCGGACAACGCCGAGTACTTTGAAAATCAAAGAGGCCTCCTGGGGACTACTGAAATCAGTTAGGTATCCTCCCTCCTTTTCATCTGCAAAATTGTCCAAAGGGGAACGAAGATGGCGTTAAAATATTTTCTAAACCTATCACTACAGTAGTTTTATCTAGGATATTGAGCACTTTTCTCCCGGACAACGCCGAGTACTTTGAAAATCGAGGATGCTTCATGAGCACTCCTGAAATCCCTTAGGTATCCTCTCTCCTTCTGATCTGCGAAATAGTCCAAAGGGGAACGAAGATGGCGTAAAAATATTTTCCAAACCTATCACTACCGTAGCTCTATCTAGGATATTGAGCACTTTTCTCCCGGACAACGCCGAGTACTTTGAAAATCGAGGATGCGTCATGAGCACTCCTGAAATCCCTTAGGTATCCTCTCTCTTTCTGATCTGCGAAATAGTCCAAAGGGGAACGAAGATGGCGTTAAAATATTTTCCAAATGTATCACTACAGTAGCTCTATCTAGGACATTGAGCACTTTTCTCCCGGACAACGCCGAGTACTTTGATTATCAAGGAGGCCTCCTGGGGACTACGGAAATCACTTAGGTATCCTCTCTCCTTCTGATCTGCGAAATAGTGCAAAGGGGAACGAAGATGGCGTTTAAATATTTTCCAAACCTATCACTACAGTAGCTCTATCTAAGATATTGAGCACTTTTCTCCCGGACAACGCCGATTACTTTGAAAATCGAGGAGGCTTCATGAGCACTCCTGAAATCCCTTAGGTATCCTCTCTCCTTCTGATCTGCGAAATAGTCCAAAGGGGAACGAAGATGGCGTTAAAATATTATCCAAACCTATCACTACAGTAGCTCTATCTAGGACATTGAGCACTATTTTCCCGGACAACGCCGAGTACTTTGAGTATCCTTTCTCCTTCTGATCTGCCAAATAGTCATAAGGCGCTCTTACCGGCGAATGCCGACATTCCCCCAGCCCAGATTTCGCCTGAGGCGCTCATACCGACGAATGCCGACATTCCCCCTCCCCGGATTTCGCCTGAGGCGCTCACACTTCAACACTGCTCAAAAAAGGAGTAGATAATGGATGGGATGAGGGCATCATGACAACGGAACCGATACGACCCTACCTCAACACTTCTCAAAAAAGGAGGAGATAATGCATGGGATTATGGCATCATGACAACGGAACCGATACGACCCTACCTCAACACTTCTCAAAAAAGGAGGAGATAATGCATGGGAATAGTGCATCATGACAACGGAACCGATACGACCCTACCTCAACACTTCTCAAAAAAGGAGGAGATAATGCATGGGATGAGGGCATCATGACAACGGAACCGATACGACCCTACCTCAACACTTCTAAAAAAAGGAGGAGGTAATTCATGGGATGAGCACATCATGACAACGGAACCGATACTATTCTACATCTACCCTTCTCAAAAAAGGAGGAGGTAATGCATGGGATCAGTGCATCATGACAACGGAACCGATACTACCCTACCTCTACACTTCTCAAAAAGGAGGAGGTAATGCTCACACCGGCGAATACCGTAACCCCCCCCCCAATTTGGCCTGAAAGGAGGAGGTAATTCCTATCATGATAACAGAACGGCCACAGGGAGGGAGGGGGGGAATATTAGCGTCTATTAATAATTAAGAAAGAAAGTGTGAGAGGGAAAAATGACAGAAAGGAAAACTGCCACTCTCTGACGTCATGATGACCTGATATAACCGGACACAATTTAGGGCAAGACCGGGTACATCCGGCAAGGAATTATGGGACATATACATATATAGAGTGGTTATGACTCAACGGGTCAGTGTAAACGTGTACTTGTTAAATTCTTCTTTTTTCTTTTTTATACATATATAGAGTGGTTATGACTCAACGGGGCACTGTAAACGTGTACTTGTTAAATTCTTCTTTTTTCTTTTTTATACATATATAGAGTGGTTATGACTCAACAGGTCAGTGTAAACGTGTTCTTGTTAAATTCTTTTTTTTTCTTTTGTATACATATATAGAGTGGTTATGACTCAACGGGTCAGTGTAAACGTGTACTTGTTAAATTCTTCTTTTTTCTTTTTTATACATATATAGAGTGGTTATGACTCAACGGGGCACTTTAAACGTGTTCTTGTTAAATTCTTCTTTTTTCTTTTTTATATATATATAGAGTGGTTATGACTCAACGGGTCAGTGTAAATGTGTACTTGTTAGATTCTTCTTTTTTCTTTTTTATACATATATAGAGTGGTTATGACTCAACGGGTCAGTGTAAACGTGTACTTGTTAAATTCTTCTTTTTTCTTTTTTATACATATATAGAGTGGTTATGACTCAACGGGGCACTGTAAACGTGTTCTTGTTAAATTCTTTTTTCTTTTTTTATACATATATAGAGTGGTTATGACTCAACGGGTCAGTGTAAACGTGTACTTGTTAAATTCTTCTTTTTTCTTTTTTATACATATATAGAGTGGTTATGACTCAACGGGTCAGTGTAAACGTGTACTTGTTAAATTCTTCTTTTTTCTTTTTTATACATATATAGAGTGGTTATGACTCAACGGGTCAGTGTAAACGTGTACTTGTTAAATTCTTCTTTTTTCTTTTTTTATACATATATAGAGTGGTTATGACTCAACGGGGCACTGTAAACGTGTACTTGTTAAATTCTTCTTTTTTCTTTTTTTATACATATATAGAGTGGTTATGACTCAACGGGTCACTGTAAACGTTTACTTGTTAAATTCTTCTTTTTTTCTTTTTTTATACATATATAGAGTGGTTATGACTCAACGGGTCATTGTAAACATGTACTTGTCAAACTCTTCTTTTTTCTTTTTTTATACATATATAGAGTGGTTATGACTCAACGGGGCACTGTAAACGTGTACTTGTTAAATTCTTCTTTTTTCTTTTTTATACATATATAGAGTGGTTATGACTCAACGGGGCACTGTAAACGTGTACTTGTTAAATTCTTCTTTTTTTCTTTTTTATACATATATAGAGTGGTTATGACTCAACGGGTCAGTGTAAACGTGTACTTGTTAAATTCTTCTTTTTTCTTTTTTATACATATATAGAGTGGTTATGACTCAACGGGGCACTGTAAACGTGTACTTGTTAAATTCTTCTTTTTTCTTTTTTATACATATATAGAGTGGTTATGACTCAACAGGTCAGTGTAAACGTGTTCTTGTTAAATTCTTTTTTTTTCTTTTGTATACATATATAGAGTGGTTATGACTCAACGGGTCAGTGTAAACGTGTACTTGTTAAATTCTTCTTTTTTCTTTTTTATACATATATAGAGTGGTTATGACTCAACGGGTCAGTGTAAACGTGTACTTGTTAAATTCTTCTTTTTTCTTTTTTATACATATATAGAGTGGTTATGACTCAACGGGTCAGTGTAAACGTGTACTTGTTAAATTCTTCTTTTTTCTGTTTTTATACATATATAGAGTGGTTATGACTCAACGGGTCACAGTAAACGTGTACTTGTTAAATTCTTCTTTTTTCTTTTTTTATACATATATAGAGTGGTTATGACTCAACGGGTCACTATCAACATGTTCTTGTTAAATTCTTTTTTTTTTCTTTTTTCTATACATATATAGAGTGGTTATGACTCAACGGGTCACTGTAAACGTGAGTGGTTATGACTCAACGGGTCACTGTAAGTAAAATAAGTTTTGAAGAGAAAAAATGTAAAAACCTATAACGATGACGTCATATACCTATTACTGTGACGTCACGTGCACAAGAATAAGTTGGTTGAAAATAAAATTATTATTACATAATTACATTGGTTGATTTCCAAATTACTACTGAATAACATTAGAAAAGTTTGAAAAAACCAGACCCGCTGCCGAAGACTGGCCCCGTTGACCCCCAGCAACATTTTTTTTTGTTGTAATTTTGAGATATTATGATCCCAGGTGTTGTACGGTGCTGAAGATATACACTTTTTGACATGTCGCCGCTTAGTTTTTGAGGAGAAGCTTCACATACAGACATACATACATACATACAGACAAGTGCCCTTTATAGCGGAGATTTTCCCTTCCTTTCTCTTCGGATTTTGACATTTCTCCAAAACTCCCCTACCTAAAATACATTTACGTTTTCGTTTTCCAATCCCTATCTTATTAACAATAGTTTCTAGATCGGATCTTACTGCATACGTCTACTCTATCACATTTTCTATATATACGGCATACCAAGAAGTTATGGTTTGCAACACTCCTACTATCAACTCCTAAGAACCCTTTATTGGACATTATCGTATTCAACAACAGTGAGTGTTCTGAACTTTTTGTATGATTTTGTATTTTTTATCGTTTTACTATTAATTTTCATACACCCTGAATACACTCTTTACTGTCATCTATGGCATCGATAGCAAACAAATTTCCCGCCTGGATAACTTTTTCGTTTTTGGACTACCATTAACTACCTTTATTGATTTTAATCGACTTCTTCCACATCTTTCTTGAAATTGTTTAAATTTTTATGACTTGGATGAACTGTATAAGTTTAACAAAAAAGTGTGTTTTGCGCCGATATATTTTATGTTTTATATATTTTTATGTATTTTAAAAATATATTTTCATATATTTTCAAAGCTTATTTTTTATTACCTGCAGTAATGCCATTGCAATAATGGTCCTCTGAGGAGAATATTTTCTTTGAAAACTCTGTCATTCAATGTATATATATATATATATAGAGAGAGAGAGAGAGAGAGAGAGAGAGAGAGAAAGAGAGAGAGAGATACTTATTGATTTTTCGAGACAGAAGTTTGCGATCTTCTCATTTAGTTGATGTGCGACCGTGCGCAAGTAGGTGGCTTTTTCGTCTAGTCTTACATGGACGTTCACATATGTGACACAAACACCTTTATTTTAGTAAGGGTTCCTTTTCACTTTACTTCAGTAGAAGTTCTCAGAAATCAAGGGACCCATTCCTGGGGCTAACACTTGATTCTATATGAGATACACAGATATTCGAGTGCTAAATCATAGTTCTAGATTATTTCTCAAGAGTTGAGAAAAGAAATGAAGAATATTAGTTTCCCTTACCCCCAATTGACCAGTTAACTATTTTATAGTATACCTTTTATGTGGTTGATTCGTCTTACCGGATTCCAAGACAGTAATTTATCTAGTCTGGTTGATTATTTAGCTCAGTGTTGTTACTAGAGGCAACACCACTTTGAGGAAGTGCACCATTCCTCCTATGAGCTAGTGTAGCCATACCATAGGGGATCTTATTAGACTTCGAATACTATGTTATTTTGAATATTTGGTCAGGGTATACTTGTTGGGGAAGTATCGCTATGTTAGGTTATCCTGATAAACCCTGTACAAAGGTACGAGGATGGTAAACATATTATTCAAGCCACTTTTATATTTGCAGATTAGTCCACAAGTATGACAGTATTTCACTATAAGTCGTACTGTTATGACTTCCTCATAACACTGTTGATCATGTGTTAGAATGTGTGATTAAAGATTATTTACAAGTAAAGCTTTTGACAAAAGAAACCTATCACCTATAGTGCACTTCAGTTCCCGTTGTATATTCTTTTACACTATACTTGTATCCTGCTTACTTAAAACAAGCTTTACGATCTCATGATCTACACAATGCTTTTCAAAATCCTTACATCTTACTCTAATCTTTTCCCTCGGTCTTCCTATTGTGTTTCAAATTATCTACATCCATCTAAATTGGTTTCAAGTTGTTATTCAGAGCATCCATAAAGCTTTTTTTTCTTGGTTTATGTTGTGGTCTCTTCTCTCTATCATTCTCGGTGTTGAATAGCTGTTGAGAGAGTCTTTTGTCTTTCATTCTAACCAGGTGGCCAGTCCAGCGCATCTGATTATGAATGATTTTCATTTATATACTGTTGATATTTTACCATCTAAGGACTATAGAGTTGTTATAACGCATGCTTCATAACCACTAACTGTGGCTTTGATGTAATTCTCTAATCTCACGATACACGTTTCGCCACTTTGCCAAAACAGAACTGGCTTTAGTTATTCTGTGATTTGTCTCAGCATCAAGCGTACAGCCCCTACTCAGCGTACTACTAATATACACAAATCTTTCTGTAACCTTTACTCTCTTTACATCAACCATGATGTTTGATTCAAGATATGGCATCCCAAGACAAAGAGAATACATAACATATGTTGTTTTAAGACTAATGGTAAGTCAAATGCTTTACATGCACTGGATAAATTATCCATAATCAGTTGCAGGCCTTCCTCTGTGTATGAAACAATGTCTGCATCATCTTAATATAGAAGTTCAAGAACAAATTGCTGAAAGGTGTTTTACTTTGCATTGAGTCGTCTGAGGTTCAAATGTTTGCCTAGTTTACGAAACCGAATCTTCACCCCCAACATCGCAATACCTTAAAGCATGCACCAGCATTACAACACTATATATATATATATATATATATATATATATATATATATATATATATATATATATATATATATATAATAATGTGGGAGCAAGAATATCACTTTGTTTAAAACCGTCATCAACTGATATTTGATCAGACAGTGACCCATTAAAGTTCACCTGGGGTTTCATGTTATCATATAACTGCTCAAACATCTCCACAATCCTTTAAGGGCAGCTTAGTGTTTCAAGAATATTATAAAGTGCATTGATGGTATCAAAGGCTTTTGTCAGATCGATCACAAATTTTGAATAATAGTACACACTGCTCCATGCATTTTTCTATGAGCTTGCGAGCAGAATTAGCATGTCTATTGTATCCCAACCAGATCTAAAAGCACAATGAATCTTTGAGATTTTAAGAGGGACAAATCAAACGATTCATCAAACGATTTAATAGAATCTTTGACAGAACCTTCCTCACTGCTTTAAGCAAGCTAATGCTTTTATAGTCACTACTCAGATGTCGAACCCTTTTCTTTACGAAATGGGCTCATAACGATATCGATTCAATGTTGAGGTAAATAATGACCATGCGAAACAGCGAAAATGAATGCATGGATTGTCATTGGCAAACAACAATAGTTCGACAAGTACCCTATCAAGTATTAGTACTTTACCGTGTTTATTTCTTGAATTGTGATTTTATGTCTCATCAATGATGATATCAAGCATCATCTCCTCGACGATCTCTTTTTGTAGGTAGACGACAAATAACCAGATCATTTATTTCAGATGGGTTATCAAATAAATCCTTAAAATTATCTGTCCATCGCTCGATGATGCACTCAGTATCGTTGAAAAGAGTAGAACCGTCTTTAGACTTCACTGGTTCCACTATGGGAGACTGTGGACCAAACGTTTGTCTGGTTTTGTTATACATATCTTTTGAATCTTTGCGATCATGAGAATTCTGGGTTTCCACTGACATTTTGACCTACCACCTCTTCTTCATTTCACTAGTCTGCCACTGCAGTTTTAATTTAGCTTCTTTGTAAACTTTTCTGCAATTACTTTAGCTGGTCCCTTTGAACACAGACAAATCTAATGAGCCTTGTTTTTCTCTTCCAAAAGGATTGGTGATTGTAGAATCATTTTAATCAAACCAATCCCTATGTTTCGTCTTTCTAAAGTCAAGAACGTCACCTCTGTTAGTGTATACCTGTAACTTAACTGCTCCCAGGTTTTTTTCAAATGTTATATTTATAAATGATGTCCTGGGAATGACACATACTTCCTTACTTTGTAATTTTGAGACATCAATGCGTTTAAGCAATTTTACTCCAGTTGCTCTGATATTCTTCTTCATACGCATCTAAAGTTTTTGCACAAACAAGTGTGTGATCAGTGCCACAGTATACACCACGCATAACTCTAACTGTACAAATGTCCTTAAAATTACGCTTACTTGTGATTACATGATCTAAAATATGGCCGTGTTGGTATCTAGGGTGCATCCATATTACCTTGTGAATGGGTTTTTGTTGATACAAAGTATTACATACCGCAAGTTTATATTTATTGCACAATTGAAGAGGAAAAATACCACTATCATTTGCCTTACCAAAGCCGATTTTTTCTAAGGCATCTGAAGTGTTGTGCTAACTTCTAACCCGTTAATTAAAGTCTCCAAATAACAAAATTTTATTAACTTTTGGTATTCCTTCGATACAATTCCTTAGATATAAATAAAACCCTTTTATGACATCCTGACTACTATCCTAAGTAGGGACATATACTGAGATAACTGACGCGTAACATCCATAAGGTAAAATTACCCTCAGTGACATGATTCGATCATTAATTCCACAAATGTGCTCGAACGGGGATGTAATCCTTGTTCTGATAGCAAAAAAAAACTCCCCCTTCCCTTTGTATGCTCTCGCGTTTGCCTTTCTAGAAGAAAGTGAATCCTGCAACATTTTCATTAAGTTTTTCTTCAGCAGAAATATCCACATTGTGTCTAGCCAGTTTCTTGGCAACAATAACTGACTCTTTCCAAGTAGCAATATACAACTTAGTTTTCTTTTTAGCATACATTTTATTTCTTTCTTTGTTGTTTCCCTTGCTGAATCGAACAATCGTCTGCCGCAGGTAGCTGACCAGCTGAAAAGAAGAGCATACGATTTTTAGGACACTTTTTCTAGACTTCTCTCATCTGGGTGAGCAGTGTTAACTTCAAAAGGGCTGCTCAGTCGGAAAACTCTCCTCCAAATGTGGTTGTTGTCCCTCAAACTAGCAGCGATGTTATGATAAGCTTTGAGCCGCTTGTGTGTAGATTTGTGACTTTATACTTATATTTTTTAGATTTATATATATATATATATATATATATATATATATATATACAAAATGAGCTCAATGCTAAATGATTGTACTACACATATATCACCCTCTGAGCATCCGCAGTCAAGATCCAATGATAAGCAGCTGCAAGATAACGTGTAACTGTATCAGCCGCAGATTTTTCTGACTGTCCTTCTCACAATAGTAATGACTCGTCAAAATATACTTATAGCCACAGAAATACGGACAAAACCATTAGCCGCAAACTACTGGACAGACGCAGCATGGATTTGAACACGTTCTCTTCGCCGCAGCGTGGTTTTTGAGTACTATGCTTTGCCAAAGGGCAATTCGTGATTTCGTCCGGAATGCTTATTGAATATTCAAAAGCTGACCTTTATATCTAAAAACCGTTCCTAAATCAAGTGGATCAAGAAAAATAACCAAAGCCTACATAACCTAAACAAATATAGGTAACGTGTTTCGTAGATACCTATCCATGATGATAAAATAGTCTGGACGATGCGTCGTTCCATCTGTTGTCAGAGTTCCCGGATAAATGTGGAGGCTGTAGTTTACCGTTGGCTACCAATCAGACGCATTGGCTATGGTCACCAGATAGCCGCCAAATACTGGGCAGACGCATCTCTGAGTTTGCTAGTTAACCCTAAGCAGGGACTTGTCTTACTGGATGCAAGAGCATGTTTGCACACTGGTGAGTTATGTATGTCGCAACGACGAGGGGCAAGTTCTCCAGAGGTTTCTGTTATGGACCTCACCTTTAGCCCTTGGTTAGAGCACTGGTCCGCATTTAAAATAATGCATAGTTCTATTAAGTGAACGATACACCATCATCGTTTTTAGTGACCGACCCACTAAACAAACGAGTATTAACAACAAATGAAATGTATTTCTTTTACTTTTTGGTTTTATTTTGTTTTGTTTTTGTGTTTTTTTTTCAAACAGACGACGCTTGTCAAATCGATCACCTGTCTGTTTCGACAATTACTTAATAGTGACCGATCTACTGAACACACGGATATTAAATACAAATAGTATGTATTTCATTCACTTTTATTTTGGTTTGGGCGTTTTTTTTTTCAAACAGAGGACGCTTGCTAAATCAATAACTTGCTAGTTGCGACAATCTCTTAATAGGGACAGATCTACTGCACAAAATGATATTAAAGACAAATAGTATTAGCTTCTTTCAAAAAGAATGTTCTCAAACGGAGAACGCTTGCCAAATCTATCTTGTCTGTTTCGACAATTTCTTAATAATTCACTGAACAAACGAATCTTCTGAGTGGTGTTTCGATTACCTTCCCTTCTTAGAGGAAGGGGAGGGAGACGTAATAAGCAGACGTGAATCATGTTAGCAAGGATATGGAGCAGAGGTTGGTTATTTAATTGCTCAGTTGGGACCCAGTAGGGCTGGGTTACGCTTGTCTGTATTCCATACAAGTGGACACATATGTTTTTTAAAATGGTTCACTTGGGACTCGGTGGGGCTGGATGATGCGTGTCTATATTCCATACACGTGGACACATATTACAGTTATTTTGACAACCTATCTCAGGCAAACCTAATAATTTACCAACTATTTTTTAAACGTTGAAACATGTTTTTTTAGGGGGGGGGCGACAATTTAGCTTCAACGAATTCATTGTTCAGGCCATTGTAATACGGGCCATAATGATTCTCTGCGGCTGTCGTAAATACGTTACTAAAGCTGTGCAGACTCATGAAAAAACAGTAATGTTTTAAATATTATGAGGATAAGCATTTACACTGTTTTGTATGACAGATAAATAGTTTTATATTCCAATGCAAGCAGCCTAGTTTTAAAAAAAATAATCTTATTACTCTTTCTTATAAAGAGGGCTCAAACGAACGACTGCATTCCTTCTGTTTTTTTAAATTTTGATATTGAACTTGCCGCTGGATTGTTTGCAGGCTTTAGTTTTGTTCGTCTAAGGACAACATTATAACCAATTCTTCTAACAAAGAATTACTGGAATATTAGAAAATATTCCTACTATTTGAAGGATTCCTGGTCTTTTGACATTCCTTCTATATTTTATTACTGTTAAACTTTTTGCTAAAATATCACCATATATTCCTGATTCTATTTGAGGGAGTTTCGGTTACAGTATTTCTTCTGAGACTCTTTCTTTCTCCTTGCTAGAATATCACACTATATTCCCGCTCTTATTTGAGGGAATTCCAGTTACAGTATTCCTTCTAGGACTAGTTGCTTTGTAAGCCGTGAGTGTATCTTAAACGATATAAGATACATTATGGTTTCTTTTAAATTTCTTTTTTTTTACTACAACGTTTATTAACGTTTATTTTTGGATTGGAATGGATTGAAAATGTGTTGCCACATCAATACGAGGAACAAACATTATCTGAAAATCGAGGATTTCAGGCATTTTTTTGGTTTGGGAAAAAGTCTGACAATGGTCAGTTAAAATAAAATAAAAAGGGGTTTATTTTAGTTTTTCCTCTTGAATGATGAATGAAGGAATGTTCCTTACCTTTATTCTGAGTGGTGTAAGGAAGGGAAGAGAGGGGTAATCAGCAGACGTAAATCCCGTTTGCAAGGGGACGTTGGGTATTTGATGGTGCAGTTGGAACCGATGGGCTGGTTTACGCGTGTCTGTATTTCATACAGGTGGGCACATATTACGTTTCTTTTATCGACACTCTATCTCTTCCGTGCTTACTTCAGACCAACCTCATAAGTTACCAACTATTTCTTGAAACGTGACTGATGTTGAAATTAATTTTTGGGAAGCCCAGATATACTAATTCATCTGATTATTTACAAGTGAATCTCGGCCAAGATTTGTTTTACTTTTTAGAGGTATTTACTTTTAGCTGGACATTCTATCCAGGTATGTTGTGTTTTGTTTTTTGTTTTTTTCTTCATCCACCGAGAGGTTATTTCCCCAACCATCATTAGTTTAGGAGAACAATGTACTTATTCCGTTAGGCCTATGAAAGGGTATCGTTGGAACTTTGAATAGCAGGTAAGCACGCGCTAGCGTTCATTTATTTTTTTCCTGTTTTGTTGTTTTGTTGACTGTTGGCGTTTGCAACAGTTCAGTTTTCGTGCCTGTTTTAGGAATTTGAGCCGTAGCCGTCTTACATTTCCAACATTTTGCGACACTCATTCTAACATTTTGCGACACTCTTTCTAACATTTTGCGACGCTCTTCCTAACATTTTGCAACGCTCTTTCCAAAATTTTGCGACGCTCTTTCCAACATAGTGACCGATCCACTGAACTAACGAATATTAAAGACAAATAATATTAACTTCTTTCATTTTTTTGTTTTGTTTTGTTTTTTTCAAACGGAAGACGCTTGCCAAATCGATAACTTGTTTGTTCAGTTGATCGGTTGCTATTAAAAAGTTGTCGAAAAAGGCAAGCGCCCTCCGTTTGAAAAAAAAGCATTCAAAGTGAAAGAAGTAAATATTTTTTTAATGTTACATATTTGTTAGTTTAATTGATACATACATACATACACACATACATACATACATACACACATACATACATACATACACACATACATACATACATACATACATACATACATACATACATACATACATACATACATATAATAGAGATAGACAGAGACAGAGAAAGAGAGAGAGAAAAAAGAAAGAGAAAGGGTAAGTGTTATCTATAAAAAAGTTCATATTTTAAGATCAAATATAATAGGAGTTATTATCACAATACAAAGAATCAGCTCAATGTTTATATTATGAAATAAAACTTCACTTTTAAACCGAATAAAATATACACCCGAAGGTTATCCGGCTGGTCGCGCTAACTACTGTAGACCCTTACGTCTAAGTGGCAATATGCTTTGTTTGCGGTAAGGAAAAGAAAATCACAGAAAAATAGCACATCAGACAATTTGAACCCTGTAACATAAAATGTCACACAAAGAAAAAAGTGCACGGTAAAAAAACAACAGTCAAAGCCAGTCAAGAGAAAATAATATTAAACGTACTCTAAAATGCGTAAATTCAAGATAGTTTTTATTAAATTGTCCGAAAATAAGGTAAACTGACCATTGTATTTAGATCGGGTTTTGATGACTTGATATTGTTATCAGGAATAAGCATTCTAAATGTCCTGTGTTTACTTTAAACAATTTTTGAAAATGTGTAAAACCCATTTTTTGATTACGTAATTACATCTAAATGAATAATTGCGGAAGTGTTTTCATTTATCCGAACTATACTCATATAACACCACCTTACTTGTATTAAATTGAAATATACATAAAAACAGTTTCACATACGGTATATAAACTCACAGGAAACTTTACTGAACACTGTGAAGGTTATAAATTATTTGCATATTTATTTTTAAACATTGTCTCATAACTTCATATTCAGTACGATCTACTTATAATTTGATTGTGCTATTTTATTATATATATATATATACGAAAAACTTTTCTTTATATTAATATCTTAATTATTTCCAATATTGTTATTATCTAAAGTGATGTACTGAATTACGTTTAAAATTCAAAATCATAACTTCTGTTTCATTTTTTTTCGTTTACGTTTTCGCACGCGTATATTTACACAAAGCAAAACAATTGGATAAGTCTGGAATAATTAATTTTAAACATAAAGTTTCCATAAAACCAAATAATAAAAACAACGGTTTTCTATTAATAATTTGATACATGCATTTATTATGTTTTAAAATAATGTTGTTGTTGTTATTGTTGTCGTTTCTATTTACTTCCGCCCACAATAGCAGAGCAAGGCACACTATCAATGTTTTACGTGGGATGATTAAATCTCTCTGAAAACGAGAACTCAAGAGTCGAACTAATATTTTAATTTTCTTGGTCTAGAATGGTTTCCCGCTTCACTGATTGAGAACAGTGCAGCATCTGAACAGATACTATATGTTGCTCCCAATGGATATAACATGGTTGTAGTAATGCTGCTGCTGCTGCTGCTGCTGAGGATAATGATTGCTAAAACATTTGTCATAGTAAAAAAACCTCTAATCTAACTAAATTTCAAAAAGAAAATAGATGTTTTTTAAAAATATTCATTAAGTCTTTTTTTCTGTTTTTTTAAGGCGAAAAGCACAGAGTAACCATTTCGAATTACTCAGTAATATAAAATTGGTTTATTTGACCAATCGACATCCAACCTTTATGTTTATTTATTTCAATATATAACCAGGTTTTAATTAGGAATTAATTTCATGTTTATGGTGAAATAAAAAAAATTATCTACTGTGAATATCTTAAAGACCATATCAATTAACTTTTTTGTTCTCTCTCTCTGAGAAAATAAAATGTTAATATGGTTATGCACAGTAAATTTATTCAACATTTAAATATATAAAGTAGCAGTTCGACGATCATCATTTCATCGTTTTCTTCCTCATTACTAAAATGTCAATTGAAAACTATTTCTTTAAGGCGGGTGGTTTTTGCTAGAATTATATAATTGCAGAGTTTTAAATTCTCTTTGGGAAAACTATGCCAAACTTTTCGTCAATAGACATTGTTTATATAAACATTAAGTTTTTGCTTACTTCCGGCAGGTGATTGACGACGAAAGAGTTGGTAGCTACAACTGTCGACTAAAAGGTCGTGTACTGATCTTGGCTCGAAGTATTTTCTGTATAGCAACGTTAACGAGCCAGTATACAGCAAAAGCGTCTGTATGTTAGATTACTAAATATGGTCCCTTTGTGTGATTGAAGACTGTAAACGCGAAATTATCAACTGCCATCAGCGTAAACGCACCGATCTCTGTGTAAACAATAGAAAACTCTTAGGCAAGTGACAGTATTTCTATAAACATATATTTCGCTTGCTTACGGTTGGTGACAGCCGAATGATTGGGAAGGGGGAGTGTCGACTCTGCAATCGAGTTTCGATTTCGGTTCGGCGCAATTGCTTTTAATTATGTATGTGGATATTATATAAAATAATTATTAGTAGCCCCCTTTCGGCCGAACCCTCTAATGAGAAATAATACAAGCCGTCCATAAATGAAAGTTTATTTCTGTAAATGTTGTTTCATGATTCGAATCGTGCGACTGGTTTGAATAGTTATATTTACACTGATGATTCCGCAAGGATCAAACGTATACGTATGTTGATAATAATTAAATATCAAATCATTTTTTCAGACTATTTTTAGCCAGGACCGTTAATAATACAAGCAGGCCAATACCTACTATAAATGCAAGGTTATTTCTGTTGAACACTATTATGACGGCTGACTAGTTGAACGCCTGCTTGGCATAAATATGATTTATTTCTCATATCGTCGTGTAACGGTTTCAATTAGCCTCTTTAGATGGAGCTTTCAGTATTGGAGTTAAAGGTAACTCTTGCTCCGCGCAGAAATTGCAATGGATTAGAAAACAAATATTAAAAAATTGTTTGCTTTTTTTTCATTAAAATTGACTTAATTTGATCGGGTGTTCGTTTCTAGATTTATGTTATCTTTAAAAAGATATATATATATATATATATATATATATATATATATATATATATATATATATATTATAATTTTTTTGTTTTTATTTTTAAATTAAACATTACATATCACTCGTTCACGTGTTCAATGTAGTTAATTTCATAGATAGATGGATGTTAATGTGCAAGCAACAACACTAGCAAACCAATCAATATAGATATCCCGGGCACGCTAAAAAAACATCGGCAACGTTCAGATAACAGAATCTATACTGATAACAACATTACACCAAAACTTAATAACCGACTCGAATTAGAGTAATCATTTAAGTATGATTAATAGTTTCACATCTGAACGTACACCCACGTACACTTTAAATATAAAAATAGAATATAAAAACAAAGTTATACACATAATATTGACAATAATTATACCATTGGAATATCTACCTGGCATAGTTTACACTCCGGCTAAAACGAACAACAATTAATGCACCACAATCAATAACATAATTTAGCTATCCTACCCTCTTCAATATATACATTGATAAATAATTTAATAATTAAATAGAATACTTTAAAAACAGAATACCATGTATTCTGTGAAATGAATAAAGAAGAAAAACGGAAAAATATAACTAATTTAAAAATGAGTGTAAGGCTTTCACGTTCATGCACATTAAAATAAAACATATATTCGCTAGACACAGGTTCTTCATTAATCAATAACAAATGTAATTAAATATTTTCATATTAAATCCACACATATATATAAAAAAAACAATGAATCTGAAGAAAATTTGATAAACACACATATCTTTAGCTCTCATTGTAAACAACCGTTACATAAACGTTTGAATAACGGTTGAACACACATCGAACGAAGGACAATTTACCCGAGACATAATTATAGGGTAATCCCATCAGAATACACTGATTAAAGTTGAATTATTATGTGATATAATATATATATATATATATATATATATATATATATATAATGTATATTTATACTTATATATCTATGTATAACCTTATAAAAAAGGTGAAAATAGTTAACTAATTCCACGATCATACATGTTAATTTGCTTCAGTTAAAATCTATCCAGCGAACTTCTGTATTGTATGGCATTTTAATTTACCTTAATATATATATATATTTATATACATACATATATGCATATATATATATATATATATATATATACATGTATATACATATACTTATATATATATATATACATATATATATACATATACACATATATACATATATATATACATATATACATATATATATACACACATATATACATATATACATATATATATATACATATACATATACATATATACATATATATATATATATAAACATATACATATATACATATATATACACATATACATATATATACATCCATATACATATGTATATGTACATATATATATGTATATAGATATATATATATACATATATATACATTTATATGTATACATATATATATACATATATATGTATCTATATGCATATATATCTATATACATATATATAAATATATATCAATATACATATATATATACATATATATATACATATCTGTCTATATATATACATATATATCTCTATATATATATCTATATACATATATCCATATGAATCTATATATATCTATATACATATATATACACAAATATATGCCTTTCTATGCCCATATCTATTCAGCTGTAATAATTAACGTCTATAGAATTACAATCTAAGTCAATGCACACGTACACTAAAAAGCAGGTGTTCCTACTAACAAAACGATACAGTACACACAAACAAACTATATCAAAGCAGCCAAAATATTATTAATAAATAGAATATAAATAAAATAATATATTTTTAATAAAATTTAAAATGTTTATTGTTGTGAAGTTGTCCAACAGTAAATAATAAATAAAGGAAGTCAAGTCGAGGGTTGGTTTAACAAGTGTATTAACTAAGTAAGAAAGTGACTAGCACTTGGCTAGACAGTTACAAGACTGTGCTTTGTCATCTCTCTGTCTCTGGTGACTCGCACTATTTATAGTGGCAACCGGTGCAGTTTATCTTGTGTAAGAACGGCCGGTGTAACATTTATGATAACACTTCTCAATTACTTATTGCGTTTCACAAATGCACACATATCACTATCCATTTTTACAAATGCACACATATATATTATCCCAAATGCGCATATATTAACATATTTTATCCCAAATGCACACATATAAATATATATATGCACAAATGCACACATATTTCTTCATGGAAGTCGCTCCAGACAAGGCATGTAGCAACTTAATGTAAGGAGCTCACGAGAACAAATATGATTATCGCAAATACAGATGATGCCTATTTACCTAAGTCTTGAAAAGACCAAGATTATAGGTAGGAGGAAAACAGCCAGCGGGAAGAGTGTTCCACAAGTCTGCCGTTTTTAGAAAGAAACTAGTAGAATAGGAAGTTGTATTACAATGAGGATCAACACAGCTAATTGATGGAGATTACTAGACAAGTCATACGAGCTGGAACAAAAGAAACGGGGAAGAAATCGCATAATTCGTAAGAACACCTCCCATAATTTTATTTATTCAAAATAGTAAGACTAGCAACATCACGTCTGTGATAGAGGGGGTTGTGAGCAGAAGAATGGGTAGGGTCAATCAAATTACAGGTACGTTTTTGCACCTTATCAAGCACCCTGAAATAGGAAAGAGATTCACCAGAGCAAATATGACAACAGTACTCTATACATGGTTTGATTGTGGATTTGTAGAGATAAGAATAGCCTCAGATGTGACAAAGTGTTTGAAGCGATAGCGAGAACCGACTTCACGAGAGGCAGAAAGAACATTTGATCTTATGTATGAACTCCAATAAAGATTTTATGAGAAAGAAATACCAAACAGTTTCAGAGTTCATTTCTCTTGAAGAGCAGAGCCTTCCATGAGAATCTCAGGAAGAAAAGGGGCACGTCAACGATTGAAATACACGAGCTGAGTCTTAACTGGATTAAATGAAATAAGCCATTTCATACCACAATTCACAACTGAACCCAGGTCAACTTCTAGATCAGCTGCATATTTTTACTGATCCGACGGAGATGGGCGATAGGCAACACCAGAATAGAGAGTGCTATCATCAGCATAGATGTTCATTTTCTTGAATATATATTTTGAGAGATCATTTGTATAAAGTATAAAAAAGTGTTCGGTCTAGAATAGAGCCACTGCAGAAACACAGCATTGATAGGAAAACAAAAAGAAAAAACTTTTTAAAGTTATTCGCAAGCTTAGATCAGAAAACAAACGAATAATTTCAAGAACCTCACCACCAATACCATAACTCTGAAGTTTGTGTAGGATACAAGAATTGCACACTCTGTCAAACGCCTTCGAACTGTAAATTAAACTATCCAGGAACTTACAGATTCGGTCAGTTCGTACAGTTAAACTATCAGCAGTTGACAGAATACCACCAAAACAATACTGAACATAACTAATAAGGTCCAGACTTTCCAGAAAATTAGCAAGCTTACTGTTTACCAACATTTCAAATAATTTGCAAATTATCAAGAGAAGACTAATCGGACGATACTTGGTTAAGTCAGACCGATCACAACCATTTTTTAAAATATAAATATATATCATATTTAACGAAAACATATATATGTTATCCAAAATGCGAATATATATAAATATATATTATCCCAAATGCACACATAAAAATATATATTCTCCCAAATGCGCACATATAAATACATATTACACAAAATGCACAGATATAAATATATATATATATATATATATATATATATATATATATATATTATCCCAAATGCGCACATATAAATCTATATTATCTCATGCACATATAATATTATATATTATCACAAATGCACACTATAAATATATATTATTCCGAATGCACACATACAAATATACTTTAACTCAATTTGGCACATAAAATAGATATTATCTTAAATGAACACACATTAATATATATTATCACAAATGCACACATACACATATATACTTTGACAAATGCACACATATAAATAAATATTTTCACAAATGTACACCTATAAATTATATGATTCCAAATACGTACATATAAATGTATATGTTCACAAATGCACACATATAAATATATATATATATCTATCTATATATATATATATATATATATATATACATATATATATATATACATATCTATATATTATCTCGAATGCGCACATATAAATATATATATAATTCCAAATGCAAACATGTAAAACTATATGTTCACAAATGCACACATATTCATATATATTAAGTTAAATGCACACATATAAACATATATTATAAAAATTGCACATATATGAATATATATTATCAAAAATGCACAAATATGAATATATATTATCACAAATGCACACATTTAAATATATATTTTCACAAATGCACACATACAAATATACTTTAACTCAAGTTCGCACATGAAATATATATTATTTTAAAAGAACACATATAAATATATTATCACAAATGCACACATACACACATATACTTTGACAAATGCACACATATAAATAAATATTTTCACAAATTTACACCTATGAATTATATTATTCCAAATACGTACATATAAATGTATATGTTCACAAATGCACACATACAAATATATATATATATATATATATATATATATATATATATATATATATATATGTATGTATACATATATATATTTACCCTGAATGCGCACATATAAAGATATATAATACCAAATGCAAAAATGTAAAACTATATGTTCACAAATGCACACATATTAATATATATTAAATTAAATGCACACACATTAACATATATTATCAAAAATGCACAGATATGAATATATATTATCTCAAATGCACACATATAAATATATATTTTCACAAATGCACACTATAATTATATATTATCCCAAATGCACACATATAAATATACTTTAACTATATTTGGCACATGAAAATATATATTATCTTAAAAGAACACATATAAATATATTATCACAAATGCACACATACACATATATACTTTGACAAATGCACACATATAAATATATATTTTCACAAATGCACGCCTAAAAATCATATTATTCCAAATACGCACATAAAATATATATGTTTACAAATGCACACACACACATATACATATATATATATATATATGTATATATATACATATATGTATATATATATATTTTCTCGAATGCGCATATAGAAATTTATATTATCCACAGTGCACACATATAAATATATTTTATCACAAATACACACATACAAATATATATTATCACAAATGCATATATATAAATATACATAATAATAAATGCACACATATAAATATATATTATCACCAATCTACTCATATAAATATATATTTTCAAAAATGAACGCATATAAATCTATATTACCTTTAAACGCACACATATAAATATACTTTTTTACGAATTCACACATATAAATATATATTTTCATAAATGCGCATATAAAAATCTATAGTATCATAAATGCACACATATAAATATATTTGTTTACAAATGCACACATATAAGTGTATTTTATCACAAATACACACATATAAATATATATTTTCTACAAAAATGAAATACAATGTATAAAGAACAAAATATGAAATAAAAAATATACAAAATGTATTAAAAAAACAGAAAAAATAAAATAGATGAAAAATGAAATAAAATATAATATATGAAATTTTATTGAGATCCATTATATTCATAATGTTTTGTTAGAAGCTGACAGTATATTGTATTTCGCACGTGTATATATGTTCTGTAAAAACGCGTCAAACCGTCTATCGTATTTGCTGTAAATATTGAAAAAGTTAATAAAAAATACAATAATTGTTGCAAATTTTACGGATGTAATATTTTAGTGACTTTTATGTGTTTTTATGAGCCGATCACTTGTTTAGTTTGTGAAAGTAAATTTGTCTCATTTAATAAAATGAAGCCGTAAATAAGTGTCAGCCCCGAAGATGTATGTATACTGTTTTCGACAATTACATTTTTTACCAAATAAACAGATTTGTTTGTTATTGAGTACTTTTATAGCAACACAGTATGAATACTCTGGATTGTTTTTACTGTGGTTATAAACTTATCTGGAGTATTATAAGAGAGAGAGAGACACACACACACATAAAGAGAGGGAGATAGAGAGAGAAAGAGAGAGAGAAAGATCGAAGGAGAATAAGTTTTGACCAATAAATATATCACATTATTTATTACAGTAACAATTATCATAATATTGTAATTAAAACAATAATAAAGTATGAAAAATATTTAGTATGCAGTATAACAGCTAAATAATGTATGTTCTTTCTTAAAGTGATTATGCATACAAAATGCTGTTATACAATTCTTTAAGTACATTTTCAGATGTGTTATCGCATTTGTGGTTTGGCAGTTATTTATTCGTTATTTCTCATACTGAATGATTTACCTATCTTATTGTTGTTCTATCTATGATTATTATTGTTGTTATTATTATTAGTAGTATTAGTATTAGTATTATTATTATTTTTGTTTTCATTATTATTATAATATTTATGGATCAATATTATTATTGTTATTATTATTACGATTATTCTTGTTATTATTATTATCATTATTTTTATCATTATTATTTAATTATTATCTAATATATTATTTAGGGTTCTTATAAATTCTATATTTTCTCATTATTTATTGAATTTTATTATTATTATTATTATTATTATTATTATTATTTTTATTATTATTATTATTATTTAATCTTATACCTTTTTTAATCTTTTTACTTCTAATCATTTTCCTTATTTAGAAATAAGAAAATGTTGATGTAGTTTGCTTGACTTCTATTTGTGATTATTTGAAAAAGGTGCTGAAGAAGTGATATATTGGAATTAAAAAGTAAAAAATAAGAAAATTAAAAAAATCCTAATCCTCAAAGAAACGATCGTTCACCTAATAATTATCGATCTTGAATTCTTCGAACTGAAATAAATAATGTTATAAATGTACTTACTCTACGATACATATCTAAAAAGTATCCTACCTTTATTTAGAGAGGATAGGGCGGCGCTATTCTACAAAGTGGAGGAATACACCTCTATGCGCATGTGTGAATTTTATCAGCGCCTTCGTCCGCGTTAGTCGCTGCCTATCGGTCGCTGATTGAGGTGCTACACAACGTTTTAGTCGGATTACCGATTCTCTCAAGATGAATGAACGTGTTGAGCAAAGATAGTGCAGCAAACTTTGTCAAAAGCTTGGTGATTCTCAAAGCAAAACAATTCGTAAGATTGAGCAAGGGTGTTGAGAAGATGCGATAGGTGTAACACAAACAAAAGAGGTGTTCAACCAATTAAAAAATAGTCGTACATCAGCGAATAGTGGCCAGCGTACTGGCAAGTCCAAAATTGCTTGGAGTGCAGCTGTTGTTGAGAGGGTGCAACATTTTGTGATGGATGATCGTCGTTCAATCATGCGGGAGATCGCCCAATAGGTTGGAGTGAGTAAAGATTCTGCACATGCAATTTTGCGTGATGATTTGAACATGCACGAAGTGGCTGTGAAATGTGTTCTCAAGTTGTTGTCGCAAGAACAAAAGGACATCCGTTTTAAAGTTGCACAGGATCTTCTGGAAACCGTTAACACTGATCCTGCGTTTCTGAACAACGTGAAAACTGGAGATGAGTCACGGATTAACAGGTACGACTCAGTAACAAAAACACAATTGTCACAATGGAAGCATCCCGAGTCTCCAAGGCCAAATAAACGCAACAGATGCGAAGCAAAATCAAAGGTGATGCTGACTGTCATTTTTGGTATCCGTAGAATTGTGCATCATGAATACGCACCAGAAGAACAAATAGTTACAAAGGAGTACAATCAAGATGTTCTCCGGATTCTCTGTGGCGCAGTTCCGTGCAAAATACCAGACATATGGACGACGAAAAACTGGCAACTGAACGAGGACAATGCTTCCGCACATTTATCCTAATTAATTCAACATTTCTGGCCAAACCTGGAATTTCAGTCGTTCCCTAACCTCCTTACTCTCCTTACATGGATTCTTGCGTCTTCTAATTTTTCGAAAATTGAAGACACTACTGAAAGATTCCCGTTTAGATACAAGAAATGCATAATGCGGAACGCAATGGTGAAGATGAACAACCTTCCAAAAGAAACTTCCAAAGGTGTTTCCGGAAGAAGATAGATCAGTGGGAAAAGTGCGTACAAAGGGGATTAATGTCATAGTCCCGTCAGCTATTTGAAATATTTTTTATGGCCAAAGGTCGGATAGTTTGTAGACAGGTCTTGTAAAATAACTATGCTGAATCTGAAAGTTTAATCATTGAGCTGGTTTAAATACCTGCTGTATTTGCGTATTGAATGTTTGAATTTTATTCCAGCTTCCATTACTGTTTAAGCTGTTATTTCTATTGACTATTTAGACTCTACTTAAGTATATACTTCTGATTTTGATTATATATATATATATATATATATATATATATATATATATATATATATATATATATGCGTGTGTGTATGTGCGCTTGTTTATTACATCCATTTAAATATTTGTTTAACGTTACTGATATGTATATTGAAACAATTATCGAAGAGCAATTTAAGTGTACAGATGTTTTCAATATAGGTTAACTAGATATTCATAGTCCAAACTTCATGGTGTTACTAATTATAAGAGATTACAGTTGTTGGATTGAAACAACCACCGCGGAGAAAACACGTGTTTTTCTTTCGTATTTCTCCAGTTTCGCATATGAATTATATTCTTCCTATTTTTAAATTAGTATAAAATAATACATTGACTCAGATGGAGACAATGAGAGAATGTTTAAGTATAGAGTTTATAAGCATGAGATAACAATGTTACAATAGCAGTCAATACAAAATAAAAATACAACACACAAGAAAAATAAACTTTTTGAAATTAAAGATTTTACTTACACCAGAAATATATCAGTTAAATTACATAAAGTTCGAATTATAATGTAGTAAAATAAGAACATCCATATATCAATATTTTTTCTTGAAACCGAGTTTGTCTACAAGAATGTCAAGAGAGGCTGATGAGATAACATTTACAGAGACAAAACAATAAATGCTGGTGGCAACCAGAAAAATAGTCTCTGATGAAATAGACTTAAAGCAGAACGCAAGAAGTATTCAAATGAAGCATATACAAACATCATATGTTGACATTTATCTGTAGCTTATATACACAAAATAAGGATCATGTCTATATTACTCGTGCACTTGTTATTAACAATCATTGTTTACAGAATAATTGATAGAACATAAACTAGTTGATGTAACATAATTATGCTTATATAATATACTAAATCGAATTTTGGTTATAACTTTTAATTTATATACGTATCACCATATGTGCTATAACGCGTAAAATCGGTAATAAACAAAGCGCATGCGTTTAATACCAATGAAACGTATGGGGAATGCTATTGAAGAGAGTACATCAGTCTTTCAATGCTTTTACACTCTACTATGGCGCTAAGTTCTGCTAAGATCAAGAAGCGCATCTTTGTTGGACCACATCAGATACCAGATGTAAGGCATATTGACTGCGGATTTACGAAGCACTCATCATTTTTTTGTTTGTTATTGGTGACAGAGAGCCACTAGATTTCTAAAAATATGTCTCGGAGTTGTTCCAGATGTATTAATATAGTGCTTCTGTCAGATAAGATTAACTGTCTCTACAATAACTGCAAATCCTCTAATCTCAACCACAGAACAGTTGGTTGTGCACAGGAAGAAAGCATTCACCAAATGAATACGAACATGCAGAATAACTATTAATTTAAATGAAATGACAGAATCATGAAGCACTTCTGATATATTATCTTATGTAAGATTTTAAAAGAAAAAGCACGAGTTGTGTGTGTATACACTCATCCATATATATATATATATATATATATATATATATATATATATATAAACATACATACATATATAGATATATATATATATATATATATATATATATAAATAATACATTATTTGTATTTGCTCTCACTGTTCTGCGATCGAGCACTTTATTAATTTATTTCAAATATTATCTGACACACTATATATATATATATATATATATATATATATATATATATATGTATATATATATATATATATATATATATATATATATATATATATATATATATATATATATATATATATATATGGGAAATATATTAATTGATCAAGATCATAAATCTTAATAAAATGAATATAAAACTAATTTATCAAGAGTTATCAATACATAGTAAAGTATATATAAAATTACATAAACAATATTACACCCTTACGTCAATCAACCAACGTCAATCAACCAACGTTTCCATGATATGGAATCTTGTTAAAGACTAAATGAAAATAAAATCAAAATAGAAAATTGAGAATCTCACATAGGGAAAAATCATCAACAGAAGCCAGATTTTAAGAGAGAAAACACGTGAGAAATAAATATAATAAAAGATATGGAGAACCAATTTAAAATCGTTTAAATATTAAGGGTTTTAATTGCCTCAGCCTTCCGTAGCGTGCTTTCATAGAAATATATATATATATTTATCTCTCGTTTTAATTGTCTGTTGACTTGTTTATTTTCTAAAACCACCATGCTTGTTCATTCTAACAGGCGTTCAAGTAATGGCTACCTGACTAAAGATATGCTAGAAAGCCGGTGTGTGTGAGGGCAGACTTCATGGGTCAGCGTATACTTGACAAATATTTGACCAACATCAAATTTGGTCGGTTCTTCATTTATTTTAACAAGTTTCTTTCTACTCTTCCTTCTCTCTTTAAATATGGTTTCTACTCATGATGTTTCCACATGCAAGTTTCTCAATATTCACTGTTGATTGTATTTTTATTCAGTCTTTGACATGATATCATCAGAACGTTGGTTGATTGACGTAAGACTATAATCTTGCGTAATTTTGATCAACAGTTGATATTTACAGTTGTTATTAAAAATGTTCATTAAAAATCACGAATTATAAGAATATTAACAAAGATTAAACGGATTATGATAATTTCTATAAATTACATTTATCTATGGAATGAAAACGTTTGCAATGTTCGTGGAAAATCCAGGTATACTATGATAACAGAATAAGTTCCTCAATGTAGAAGTAAGAAATTAACATGGAAAATAAAACATAATTTACAATCTTTAGAAATATAGTTACTCTTTTTAAATATTATGGAATATTCGCATGTACCAAGAAAAGTATGAAGTTTACAGAGAGTAAAATGACAATATTTATTTAATCATTCTGAAAAAATTAGTTATGAAAATTGTTGCATTATTTAATGCAACAATTTTCATAATTATTTTTTGGATCGGTTCAACTTTCAAAATATAAAGTGTCTATTTTTTTAAGATAAAGCATCATATATTTGATAATTAAATAATGTTCAATAAAATTGAAATATCTGTTTTCAATAATTACAATTATTAAAAAGTGCGGCTTACGTCGATGAAAATGAAAATATGAAAATTATTTTTTTCACAAAAACATAAGAGACATTAAAGTCAATCAATTACTTATATTGCATTAATAATACAGTGACCCATCGCATGAAGAACGAGGAAAATAGTAACAGAAGATCGGTGTCTTCGTAAATAAGGGCCACAGGAGAATTAACAATACACAACGATAAGTTTTGAATGAGATTTAATATATTTAAAAGAAAGGATTCTGCTGATTGTTAAGTGTCAAAATATCGCTATGTCAACCAAATTATACGAGACATAGCTTAAGATGATGAACCCCAAATTATATGAAAATGGCTTCGATAAAATGCGAAACTACATATACAGCGATCGATATATAAAGAACCTTACAATCTAGTAATAACAGCAAATGCAAAGCATGATAAATAGGTTAGAATTCTTCGAAATAATACATTTAAAGAAAATATTAAGCTAGAAAAATATGAAATAGTTAACATTAAATTCAAAAACATTTTAAATAAATTCATTTTTTTTAAGCTGTAAAATATTTCTTTTTAAGCTAATGCCCGGGGTTAGAAGAAGGGCTATTCGTGCTTTTTTCATGCGTTAAATGGTGAATAATATTGAAAAATATATTACAAAATTTCCGAAAATAATTATTTCTTGGATAATGCAGATCCCTTCTTATGTTGATGGATTTAGTGTGATACCGGTACTAATATTATTCATGGTGGAATGGAAATTAAAGACTTCGAAAGCACAAGTCAAGTAGCACACACGGTTGCGTTTGATATTAAGACCATTGAAAATAGTCAGTATCTGATTTCTTTGCCAAAACATTTTCAATTTTTCTCTGTGTAACCTGATAATGACTATCATATATATATATATATATATATATATATATATATATATATATATATATATATATATATATATATATATATATATATATATATACTCGCAATTGATCAAAATAAAGTTATCTCCCATACGATAGCGTTTAATGTTCGGAATAAATAAGATATTAAATAGATAATCAAGTTAAAAAATTAAAATAAACGTACAGTTGTCAGCCAGTGACTTTGTATAGATGCTACCTGTATATCAGAATTCATGCCTATAAATGCATTTATATATATATATATATATATATATATATATATATATATATACTTTTAAGCCAATACTTTTCAAAATACTCAATATATATTAGTGCTTAACTATGTTTATTTTCACACACACACACACACACACACATATATATATATATATATATATATATATATATATATATATATATATATATGTGTGTGTGTGTGTGTGTGTGTGTGTGTTTATAATCGGGACATATTCCAACACATCTCAACAAAGAAAATGCTGATGTCGAACCTGCGGGTATAGTACTTACTGGCTATCACCGTGTCATAGTTGACGGATTCAGAGATGCTTGAATTGTTAGTGTTTGGCACTATAATCGGATGATGTGCTCCTGCTTAATCACATGCTACACAAATAAAACCATTTCCAGAATTAAGAGGTACAGGACTTTACACAGAGAACACATCGACTGACACCTGTGTTACCATGCAGATAACAGACACGAACGAATAATATAAAAGTGTGTGTTGCCATATACATATACATATATGTTTGAGTGTATTATATATGTATGTATAATTGTGTGTTCATAGTGCATATTTAATTTAAATGTTTTGTAAGCACCAATGATAATATTAATAATTCAAATTAATCTTCTGAAAAATATTATGTGTCTAAAATTATACGAAATCAATTGTAGTCTAATTAAGAAAATGTCCAATAAACTAGAATTAATCTGACTTTGTTTGTAATATACGCAGATTGGAAGTAAAACATCCAAACTAAGTACTAGATCAATAGAATGAATGATACCGAGTATATTACCATTCGGCCTACTACTACTACTACTACTACTACTACTACTACTACTACTACTAGTAATAATAATAATAATGATAATAGTGATAATAATAATAACGATAATAAAAACATCCCCTCTACAAATAACCAATGTAAATGTACAGACGTTTGTCCAGGTCATTTGGAAAGTGTTTGTGTAATCAGTGATAAAATATTATTCAGAAATATCTGTTTTTCATTATTAATATGGACTATTGTAATCAGACAAAAGATATTTCATATTTTCCCGGGAGTGTATTTTGATATATGTGGTGTTGTGTCAGCAATCGAATGTCTTTCTATAGCAGTTAATTGAAAACTGTTCGTAGAGTGATCCTAATTCATTTGCAGATAGACGGAAAACAATAAACTACAGTCTATAAAATCCGGGGCAGTCCATGTTACAGATAGTGCCGATCTGATCGACCTTGTCTGAAAAAACAGAGTAATGCCCACAGGTCTTCTCGAAAGGATGGATTCATGAAAGCGTATATTAGTGGGTTTGCCACATTATAACAGAAATAAGCATAAAAAATGATGGCGGAAAATTGAATGGCGCCAACTGCCATCAGCCAGGATGGCAGAAAGGCGCAAATGAAAACGAGGTTCACTACGAAGAGCATGACAGCAAGTTTAAAGTTGGCGAAGCGGTTTTTGTCTTTTAGTGTAATCTTTTTTTGAAATGTTTTTGGTTTCGTCTCCTTTTTCAGAATAATTTCAGTCTCGCGATTCTCTGCATTGTTGTGGTTCTGTTTCACTGTAGAGTTCTCTGCATTGTTTAATCCTGTAGTTGCAACGTTTTGGACCGATACCATTTCAGTAATGTGCTCAGTGTTGCCCGTATCACTTACAGCAGTAGATCCGTTTTTATTTAGCAGTTGGCGCTGTTTCAACTGCGCCTTCCACCGTTTTGCTCTTCTCCAGAAGACGTAGCGATAAATAAGTCCGTACAAGATGAGGGTGCTCAAGAAGGAAATGAGGTACAATGAAGCGTATACCTTTTGATAATTAAGCAAAAAGTTGTGAGAAAGGAAAACCGTCGTTAGTCTGCAGTGACCCGAGTTGCAGTACGTTGTTTCTGTTATATTAGTTATCAAATTCTGAGTTGTAAGTTTTTGCTCGACGACGGTTGTTGATTCAAACATGTTTTCACTTGAGGAAAAAGTAGCATTTGTAATGTTGGTGCCATAAAGGGTATTGCACTCCATGTAGGTTCCGTAAGCTAAACAAGTTATAGTCCCAAGGGAACAGGCAAACAATAAAAGAACAAATATTATGATCATTGTACTCTTGGGGTTCATCAAGTGTAAAAATGGATGGCATACTGAAATATAGCGTTCCACTGATATAGCTACCATGATGAATGCTGAAAACGGAACATTCGATGTGATAAAAAAATGATATAATTTGCAGAGTAGGTCCGATTCCGTTTGATAATTCGAGTGGATGAAATAAATGGCCATTGGAATGACCACAGAGCAGGTGAGGAAATCGGTTATAGCAAGCGTTAAGATAAAGATCGTGTGTGGTAGTTTCTCTTTCTTCTGTGAAAAAACACAAATGGCAACACCATTGCCTAGGACACCGACAACCACTAACAGTCCTAGCATATATTCAACTTTCCACTGATCATTTGCCATTGGTACAATGTTCTTTTACAATCTGAAATGAGAAAAATACAAAACATGATATTATAATAATCCACAATCATTTATCTAATAAAACAAAATAAAATTACATATCAACAAACGAGTATAATCATGTATTATGTATACATTTTGATACTAATGAGCCACTGCTAATACAGGCCTTAATGCCACTCGAGAATAATGCTTAATGAGTGTGTCAAGTCGACGCTGAGGCACTTTTCTCTTCTTCTATGATCAGGTGATGCATGTATAGAATTCAATCCTAAACCAATGAACCGATTTTTATGAATAATAAAATATATATTTTCGCTAACACTGTGCGTACCATAAGAAAATTATGTTTTTAAAACTTTACTATTTAGGGGTAGGAATGATAAAACCGTCTTGCTTAATTGGTTTCTTAAGTCTCTAGATTAAATGTAACGGAAATCTAAAATATTTGTATTTTCAACTGTAAGTGTATGACAATATTATGTCCTCAAATCCATTTTAAACTACTGAATAATAACTGGAATTTTCAGATGTCGAATACATATTGTAACAATCTCTCATAAATTGAAGTTATCTTGATTTTTATGTAGGGTTATTCTCTATCTTGTTACCCCGATGAACCGAACTGAATTAAGCCAAATATCAACCACAGTTTTACACGTCTATTATCTGCGTTCCAAAATTCAGAATGATCGGTTTATCTTGTTAATGCAATCAGATACACATATCCATATACGCAACTCTATAAAGATAGAGATATGTACGTATACTTTACGTAGATTATTTCGAAATGAACATGAGAATACACAATATTCTCGAAGACACAGTTGTAACAATTAATATCATATAATACAAACTCATGGATAATGCCACAGCACAACGCACTTAAAAGAGATATTTAAAAAAAAGTATTACCATCTATTGCATATTAGATTATAGTGTATTTAATTAATACTACATAATTATGAGAAACATATAAGTAAAGAATTCGAATATATACAAGACCCATTAGATTGTTTTCTAAAAATTGATCTCGTATAGTTTCATAAACCTCAATAACGTTGCAGATTTTATTTTCGGATTTGTTAATATTTATTATTCTTTTGTAAGTTAACCCACTCTGACATCCTTGTTATAATTTCGACCGACACACGTAATGTTGCTAGTTAACATCCCTTATTCATGTGTTATTCCATCTGTGATTTATCGTAAAAGGGACATTCTAGACTCAAACGTCTATATTCAAAAAGTTATCATACAAATATAATCTATTCGTTTTCAATTATCTAGCTATATATATGCGTCTATACATTAGCATACTTTTCATGTATATATATATAATATATATATATATATATATATATAATATGATATATATATATATATATATATATATATATATATTAAAAACAAGTTAGATAACAGTTACTGATAACACGACGGTGTTTAAATAACTTAATAGTATAGAAATCGAACTCTAATTTAATGTCATATAAACCTCAGCAAATTAATGGAGCAAATGTACATCAATTCATGAAAAAATATGAATTGTTACGGAATTTCTCAATCACATCCCTCATAATGATATACAGAATATTCGAAATGTTCAAACTATCAATTTTAATGAGGAGCTTCATCAGTGCTTATAAAGTGCTCATCCACAGGCTTAAAAAACGTAAATGAATTCAGTGTTCATTTATGTCTATTTTTTATTTATTTATTAAGAGAGATAAATATAAGATGTTTTCAGCTTCTTATCACTTGCACGTTTAAAGGGGTATAAAATACAGCGACATAATGGAACCTCTTTTTTAAATTTCTCATATTTGGGTATGATTGTGCAATCAAATAAGGCATAGCTTCTAAAATGTAAAAGAAAATTCGGTTTTGAAAATGCGTAATATGGAAGAGTCAGATATGCTCTTAAATTGAATACTGCTGCCAAATAAACATATTACTTGACTTGATCGAATTCGTAATCTAGTTCGGGGTTGAACTATTCTCTTATCTAAAGTCATTTACGTACATTAAAAAAGAAAGTTGATTGATTTTCCGGACGCTATATATTTTATGTATTATGTCCAACTCTCTTGTTCTCAACTAAAAATCGTTGTCAGGAAAAACGCATACATCTATAAACCATATATTTTTCTGTGTGTTACAAAAACTAAACGGATTTCCATGAACAGAATTTATTTACAAGAACTTCCCCTGAGTAGAATACATTGGCAGTGGACTGCTTCTATGCAGACTACATAATAGTGTTATTCAAGTCGAATGCCTACAAATGATCGTCGAGCCGTCATCTTAAGTAATCACCAGTTTAAACGTGATCTTTAATAATACATTAACACATATACATATATATATATAAATTGTAAATGAATAATTTAAAATCTAATAAAACTATATATATATATATACGTATATTATTCTAAATCAAAATTAGAATCATTTTCTGCAGATAAAAAACAATAGCAGATCGTACACACTTTACATTTTACCACACTACATTACACTTAAAGGACTCACATAAAATATAATGTATCACATTTATAAAATAACACCACACAACATTGATTTTTCATAACTCACATAAAATAATGCATTATATTTATAAAAGTAATACCACACTACATTACAGTTAAAAGAGCCACATACAAATAATGCATCATATTTATATAATAATCAACTCATTGAATTTATAGATACAAATCATGGAATAATAATAAAGAATATGAAAGTAAATATTTTTACATAACCCATAATGTGCTAAATAATAATTTTCTATAAACGAGTTTCTTATTTCCATACACCTCAATTACCTAACAGCTGGTATTTCACTGTTTCATGAAACATGTTTAGTGCTTTGTAAATTAACTAATCAACTCTCATATTCCTGTTGTAATTTTGGCATACACTTCATTTCGTTATTTTAATTTCGTTTTAGTCTTTACTCCTTATTTTATTGTAATGTTTTCTCTGATGTAAAGACAATTTTCCATTCGCTTTCATGTATGTATAAAATGGGCATTGTCCTACGAAAACTCATTCATCTAAATAAAAAAAAATTATATACAGATATGATCTATTAATTGGTGTATATATAAGCATACTTCGCGTATATATGCGTATATATATATATATAACTTGTATTACACACACACACATATATATATATATATATATATATATATAAACAGAAATGTATGTCAAGAATATACCTGCTATTTATTATGTATACATCGTTCTTCAAAGTGAAAGCTCTATGAATGTAAACATGTAACAAAGATCATACATAAAAATCTAAGATTTTGTTACATTTCAAAGCCAAGATTTTATTCATTTTACGAATGATGTTGTCAAAACAAACAGTTTTTGTACAAATACGGTTCCGTTTAGCCCACCAGAAAACCAACCGACATGGGTATGTCAATATAGAATCTTCCTTTCATAAACCTGAAAAAAAGATCTCATTCAGAAAAAAATACATAGCGATGCTGCAAACCAAAAGTCTGAAAAACAAAAGACTCACATTGGAGCACGTCTCAGAAATGACTAGCTAGAGATGGTTGCCTAATGTGAACAATAACAATACAGACAGGTGTGATTGTTGAATAGTAAATGGCTCCCGTTTCAGAATAACTGTGCATTCCTTATTTTGTAAACAATTTAACAATTTTCCCACGAGAAAAAAGATACAGAAAAGGGAAGAGATGTAGCAGGTAGAAACAACAGTTTTATAAGTACAGACACCCATTTTATAAAAACAAAATAATATTCTCAAAGGGCTTGTCGAGATATTGTTGGACACTAAGTTGTTTACTGCTCGTTATGTTGCAAGTCTAACACGACGAAATCCTTCAATCTTCGATGTATGTTGTACCCGAAATACTCGCAGAAACCAATAATTCTCACAGCAAAGTTTAAGCGTTATAAATTCTTAAAAAAAACACTGAAAAACTGGTTTGACTTTCTGCCATTATTTATTTTTAAATAAATTGATATTGAGCGACCCCATAATTAACAGATTATCTCGACAAAATCCGGAATAAAATTATTTTATTTTAAAAGTTCCGTCATTCCAGCTTATAGTAAACTAATCTCTAATATTACCGGTCTTGATCTTAGATGTTTAACAATTATTTTAATTGTCCATCGTTTATATGTTTGCAAGACTTTGCAACTTAATATATATATATATATATATATATATATATATATATATATGTATCTATACACATTATTGCAATTGCCATGTTAAAATGGGCGCACAAAGTGAATTGAATAAACGATCTAATGAAAAAGATGAGACAGTAATATTGATTTGTTTCTTTTTAAGAATACTTTTGATTTGATTTATTGTTTATCTGTCTGCTAATTTCAGAAATATGGTACATATTAAAAAGTTACAACTGTTGTAGGCTACGACATTTCATTTAGTGTAGCCGAAACTAGACATAAAATCAGTATACCGTAAAATGCTTTTGTGACAATCAAGGAGGAGAATTGATAGTTAAGTCACCATAAAACAGATAACACTCGCCTGACTGCACATACAACGATATTTCTGCAAATAAAAAAAGTTCGTAATACTTCACGGAAAGCCGGAACTACAAACATTTTTTTCAAATCCATTTGTCTTTTAGAGATATGTGACGATTCTAACCGGATTAATAAAAGCGGTGTAAACCCTTCATCTGACATACGACAAATGATAAAACCAGTAGAGGATTAACATATCAAGATTCGCTAACACATAACACACTAATAGCAGAACGACTTATGAAATAAATAATAGATTAGATTATTATTCTCATGAAATGTGATTAAAAGATAACTCAATCACTGAATTGAATAAATTTAATTTGCAAGAAATACTAAAATGCACTAAATCATGTAAACAGAGAGATTACATAAAACACATATACTGTATGTGTAAGCCGACGCTAAAATTCAATAAAGTAGGATCATCACAAATTCTACTGGCGTGCAGAAATACAGATATAATGCTTCTGTTTAGTTTTAAAAACTAAGTTACATCTTCTGTATGTAAGCAAGGAGACTCCAACTCTGTGTTGGGCTGAAAAACATTTCTAAATGTTGATTAACATTTCTGTTGATGATGCTGTCTGCCAGATCTAGATCTCTTCGCATCGTTCGCTGCTTGGGTTCAGACAAATTTAGTCTATGAAACTGTTCTTTGTAAGTAACCGTGAAGAATCATGTCATTATCTAGATTGCAAACCATTGAACACGCGTCAGGGTTATGATACATTTCTAAATATTTTGATTTGTTCTTTGGATTGCATACTCAATAAAAGGCCGTACCTGGGTTATTTACAGGAAACGAAAAACATCTTCTATTAGGCTTAATACAGTGACGTGTTGGTTTAAAGTTGTTCACAATTTTACTCTGATCATTTGCATTAACGACGATGTTGAGTTGTTGAGGTGGAGAACTGATTGTCAGAGGGTTGTAGGCAGAAAGCCGATAGGAATATGTCTTCATTTTGAAGTGTTCAGAGCTTCTGTCGAGGTTATCTTGAAATTGATAATATATTCTTTCATATTATACCAGATATACATCTTCAGCAAAGAGTAGTAGGTTTTAATTCAATACCCCTGGCAGATTATTTCAATACAGAAGAAAAAGAACCTATTGATCTGCACTCTCCACTGCATACCCGGTCAATGATATGAGAACAATAAATTTAAAAAAGATAATAGAGAAATGACTTTCCTTACTATGACAGCAAAAAAAAGAAGCAACACGTCTTCCCAACTGCTTGAAAAGAAGATAGCCCCCACGCAAAATTTCTTCTCCATAAAGTGACGCTCCTATTTTTGGTAGCCATTCGAGATAAAACGGCCTACGGATAAGGTCCTCTCAATCTGATGGAAAGATAAGTACTTTCTTTTGTTTCTTATTTTATTCTTTATTCCTTAATTTATCTTTTTTTCTCTCCATATTCTAGTACTCACCATAATCTTCAAATTTCAATGTGTCTTATATGAATGTACTTACTTCTGTGTTTGACTTAAATGTGTTTAATTATTGATATATACTGTCTTATTGTCTGTCTATTAATTTCCCACTAAAGAAATTCTTCAAATCCCATGCTGGCTGACTAATTATCTAAATAATCTAGTTCTTTCTAACGTATCAATACTAATAGACGAGGCGGGCAGTGATTTCTTTCACTATTTTGAAACATATATTTCAAACAATCCCTAAGTATCCGGTCAATGATATGAGTACAATAAATTAAAAAAACAAATAGAGAAATGGCAAAAAAATAAAAGCAATCAAGAAAGAAGCAGGATTGGGCCTGACAAAAATACATGATACGATAATACCAAAGATCCCACCTTAGACCATAAGGATACCAAATATAATACTCGCCTTAGCAAACCCCACAAGCACAAAAAAGCATACTCTAATTTTCCACGAGGAATTCGTTAAAGTCAAAGACTAATATGCAAGACATATGCACATCTTCACAGATGAATCAAAACATACAGAAGCAACAAGATGTGTTGAAATTTACAACAATATAAATAACTGAAATCTTTTTGAAAATCAACACATGGTGCAAGTTATATAAAGAAAATTAATTTCATTTAATTATTTTTTCCAAGCTTTCGTTGTAAAAAAAACTTTTTCAGGCGAGACTCTCTTATAGTTTTTCTTTTCTTCTTCCTCATTTTTATAATATTAACATCGAGGCGTCAAATCACGGTAGAAACAGAAAAACACAAGTCAAGTTGTAAACGACGTTATAATAAGTTGAGTCCGGTCGATGTTATGAGCAGATTGGCACTTTTTAAATAAGGAGATTGACAACATATTTTAGGCCCGCATGAATATGTATTTATAAGTGAAATATTTTTTTAATGAAGTCTTTTTTCATTTAAATTGCACCATGTGTACATTTTCAAAAATATTTTACTTGAATACATATTCATGCGTGCTTCAAATATGTTGTCAATGCCCTTATTCTAAAAGCGCCAATGTGCGCATAACCTCGACCGGATTATACTTATTATAACGTCGTTTACAACTTGACGTGTATTTTTGCCTCTAGCGTGATTCGACCCATCAGGGTTAATACCATCAAAATGAGGAAGAAAGAAAAGACAAAGAAAAAAACATAACACAGACTCGCCTGACAAATTTGTTTTACAACGAAAGCTTGCAAAATAAAAATAAAAAATAAATTATTGTTTCATTTAAATTGCACCATGTGTCGATTTTCAAAAGTTATTACACTTAAATACGTATTGATGCGTGGTTTGACGATGTTTTCAATTTCCTTAATATAAATAAGAAGCGTCTCACAAATGACACTTCTATGTTTTATGCAGAAGCATTCACAATGTAATTTGCGCTCAATTTCATTTTGAAATTAAAAAATTAAAAAAACAATTATCTTTTCAGACTCTTTGTCTGTACTAATATCACAAAAATACAAGACATTTGACAACTCATTAATAACAAAATTACTTTGTAAAATATAATATTTGTCAAAAGATAATGAAATATTACTGTGTTGGATCCCAAGTTATATCGGAATCAGAGGAACCGAGAAGGCTGATAGGGTGGTAAGGTCCAGAAGACCAATTTTAAGATTCCATGTAAGATTTTCAAATGAATATCAACAAATATATCCAACAACAAAAACAACAACGTTGGAGTATCAATACACATAAACCCTTAGCGATCCAAACTACAATAGGAGAATGGAAGAAAAGTTCACAAAAAAACGAAATGAGGAAGTATTGTTAGCCAGACTTCGCATAGGCAACAGAAGGATACACATTCCTACTTACTTGAAGAAAAACAGCAACCAATATGTCAGACTACGTACACAATCAAGCATATTCTTACTGAATGCCTTGATCTGGTCCATATAAGATAAACATTTTACAAAGCAGGTACAATGAAGGACCTGTTTAAGAAAAATAAATTAGAGACAATAATGAACTTTTTGAAACCTGCTTATGTACATAAAAATATAGTTATCTAAAGACATTTCAATGCAGCTTCATTTAGTATTAAATGAACTAAAAATGATGATACGCCGTAAAAAATGTTTAACCAATGTTTCCAAAATAATACTTTTTTGGTCAAAATGTTTTGTTTTTTTGCAAAGAACTTAAAAAAATACAATTAATTCGGCATTAATTGGCCTGAAAAAGGTCGATATGCCGTAAAACAAAACACACAAACATTAAATAAAGAGTTTTATTGAAATACGATATCATTAAATTACCCCGCCTAATAAACCGGTATTGTCCGGGCCTGGATTTACGCCTGTCTATTGGGGGTTGTCTGGTCCTGTGCTTCGCCTCCCCTCTTTGGGGAGGAGTAAGTTTATTGCTTACTGTCTGAGGCGCCCCTACCGGGGAATGCCGACGGGGCTGCCCAGGCTATTTTTAAATGGCCAGAGTGCTCACCTCTCGAGCGCTGGCTTATCTAGTCCCACTTTCCCGACTTTGTGTCACATCTTACCTTGTGAGAGGTAGATAAATAACATTAAATCAAAGATTCCCGTTCTTGTAATTCTTCTTGATGCATCTATAACTTTGCTTAAGCTTATTTAATTTATTTTGGTTTATTTTAGGCTTTAGTTATGTGTAAAACACTAAGATTTAAATGTTGTAATACACCGTCATTTGCAAATGACTTATCAAACGCACCATCTAATAGTAACATTTAACATTTTAATCTGTTATTTTCACTCCCGCTCTTATTTCCTACGGCGTTTATAATTCTCACTCGCGCCACTCATTCCTTCGTTCTCGATTTTATATGGATACGCGACTCAATGAAAATCGGATAATGTAGTTGTCAATTGGGCGTTTAACAATGCTGAGAAGATTGCAAACAATCTTTCTGTTAACAGAAAGATTTGATTAAGATGAGATATCTACAAGTATTTCTTAACATAGGACTACATCTACGTAATAGTCAACAGGGAGTCAGCTCTGTGAATTGTATTTAACATATGGCATGTTATTTGAAATAGGAGATAAGTTGTTTTTAAAGTACACAAAGGAGGAACAATAATTATTTTCAATGGTGATAGCCAGGCGGGTAGTGCAATGAACCTTTTACATGGCATAACAAGAGTTGAGCTTCGTCTGCCACCTGCCGTAAAATTATCGACGAATTAAAGAAAAAGAATCAACGTCTGTTCTTGCAGGGGAGAGAAATGATCATCTCACACTTGCAATTCAATTTTCTAATCTGCTAAGCAGAACATATGCTATGAGCGGCACCAGCACAGATATGGAGGCAGTACCCCATCATTTACAGGATGTCAATTGCGTCAAGAGTGCGATACATGCTGGTGATGTCTGCTACATAGTATAATCAGTACCTCCTCAGTCGAGTGAAGAAATCTTCAGGGAAATGAGAAATAGACAGTAATATGGCGACGAAAATTACTTAAATTCAACGACACGAGTCTGATTAAATGAAACAAATAGTTGTACTCTTTACATAAAGGCGTAGTTACTTTTACAATGATCTTGACCTTAACCCTAAGCCCTTACCCTAACTCTAACGCTAACCCTAAATCTGAATTTGGTGCAACCCTTACCCTAACGACCGCGCACATAAGATAGAATACTAAAATTTAATTACACGAGTCGGATTTAACGAAACAAATAGTTATGTCAAACAAACAAAAAAACACTCGAATTAAACAACACGATGTGGATTCAACAAAACAAATAGTTATTTCAAACAAAAAAATACTCGAATTAAACAACACGAGTCGGATTTAACGAACCAAATAGTTATTTCAAACAAAAAAACATTCAAATAAAAAAACAAGTCGGATTTGACGAAACAAATAGTAATTTGAAAAATAATTACACTCGAATTAAAAAAACAAGTCGGATCTAACGAAAAAATAGTTATTTCAAACAAACAAAATACTCGATTTCAACTACACAAGTCGGATTTATTCATTTCCAACAAAGAGAAACATTCGAATTAAACTACACTAGTCGGATTCAACTAAACAAATACTTATTTCAAACAAGAAAAACCACTGGAATTCAAAAACACGAGTCGGATTTAACAAAGCAAAAAGTTATTTCAGACAAAACACATTCGAATTACACAACACGAGTCATATTTAACGAAACAAATAGTTAATTCAAATAAAAAATGCTCGAATTTAACAACACAAGTCGGACTTAACGAAACAAACAATTATTAAAAACAAACAAAACACACTGCAATTCAACATCACGAGTCGGATTAAACGAAACAAGTAGTTATTTCAAACATTAATAAAACACTCGAATTCGACAACACAAGCCAGCTTTAACGACACAAATACTTATTTAAAACAAACAAATAACACTCGAATTTAACAATACAAGTTGGATTTAACGAAACAAATGTTTAAAAAAAAGAAAAACACTCGAATAATATTACACGAATCGGATTGAACGAAACAAATAGTTATTTCAAACAAATAGAAACGCTCATGTTGAACATGAGTCGAGTGTAACGAAACAAATATGTATTTCAAACAAAAAACTAACACTGGAGTTTAAAAACAGGAGTTGGATTTAACGAAACAAAAATGTACTCAAATTAAATTACACGTGTCGGGTTTTACCAAATAGTTATTTCAAATAAAAAGACACACTCGAATTAAACAACACGAGGGTGTGTCAACGAAATACATAGTTATTTAAAACAACAAAATGTAGTGTCTTGCATTTGGAGACAACAACGTGTTTCATAATTACCTCACTTACATTGTATAATTGTCTCCCTTTGTATATTTCTCTTCTGTATATAAACGAAAGCTGACGTGTATCTCCCTCTTTAGAAGAAGGTCTCGGAAGCGTAAACATCAAACCATGTCTCTCTTTCTTATTCATTCTACGTTCTCGCTTCGCATTGTATGTATAGTATCTATTAGTCGCCAGCCGAATATTAATAGATTCACATAACAATTGACAAGCGAGAACATTATAAATGGCGACGAGAATTTTAAACAACTCACGTTTTAAAAAAAAAAAGAGAAAAAACACTTCGAATGAAAGTCGTTACAAGGCCACGAGAATTTTAAACAACTCACGTTTTAAAGATACATCACCACGTTCACCACAGATGCTGGACTATTCCGATACAAGAGACTGTTGTTCGGAGTAAATGCAGCCTCTGAAATATTTCAAAAGGCCATTGCGGATCTTTTGAGGGGCATTCCAGGAGTCAAAAAACCTCTCAGACGACATTATCGTCTATGGACGTGACCAAGCCTCACATGATGCCAGTTTGAGGTCCACGCTGGAACGACTACAGAGTGCCGGGGCCAGGCTAAACAGGAAAAAGTGCCTTTTCTCGGTGAAACAGATAACTTTTTTTGGACATACCTTCAGCGAAAAAGGGGTGTCACCAGACCCAGACAAAATTGCAGCAATTACAAACTGCAAATCGCCCACCAACGTTGGAGAAGTGCGCTCATTCCTGGGCATGGTCCAATATGTGGCCAGGTTCATCCCGCACTATGCCACTGTCACCGAGCCACTCCGACAACTCACAAGAAAAGACAGAGAATGGAGGTGGTCAGAGACAGAAGAGAGGGCAGTGATAAAATTAAAAAAGGCCCTGACTGGAGCTGGAGTTATGGTCTACTTCGACCAGAACAAGGAGACAAACATCCTGGTAGACGCGAGCCCCGTTGGACTAGGGGCAATGCTTACACAAGACGGGAAGGTCTTGTGTTATGCCAGCCGTGCTCTCACAGATGTGGAACAGCGATACTCGCAGACGGAGAGAGAAATGCTAGCCGTTGTATACGCTGCTGAGCATTTTCATCTTTATTTGTATGGGTCAAGGTTCACCATCACCACTGACCACAAACCACTTCTCGGTATTGTAAAAAGTCTTAAACCAGCTACATTTAGAATCGAATGATGGCGCCTACGCCTCATGCAATATGAGTATAGCTTGGTATACCGGCCGGGAAAAGATGACCAGAACCCCGCCGACTACCTCAGTCGACATCCTCACCACAAACCCGAGAGGGACAATTCAGCTGAGGCGTATATAAGATACGTGGCTCACCATGCCATACCAAGTCGATCACCCTCGAAGAGATGAAGCTAAACACGGGAAAAGACCCCTTGCTACAGAAAGTGATGATTGCACTTTCAGATGGAAAATGGAACGACCCGCAGTTATCCTGTCTCGCACATGTCAAAGATGAACTATCTGCATATGATGGTCTCATCCTTCGAGGTCACCGCCTGGTGGTCCCGTCCACCCTGCAGAAGAGAACCGTAGACATAGCCCACCACATACACCAGGGCGTTGTTAAGACGAAGCAGCTAATGAGGGAAAAGGTCTGGTTCCATGGAATTGACAAGCTGGTGGAGGAGACAGTGCGCAACTGCATCCCTTGTCAAGCTACCAACTCAACATCATCACGCCGTGAGCCCATACGCACCACACCACTCCCTGCTGCCCCATGGACTGAAATCTCCCTGGACTTCGCAGGTCCTTTCCCTTCTGGAGATTATGTACTGGTCGTCATCGACGACTACAGTAGATTCACAGAAGTAGAGATACTCCCCTCGACATCAGCAAAAGTGGTCATTCCCCGCCTTGACGCAATCTTTGCCAGACAAGGATATCCCGATATTGTCAAGACTGACAATGGTCCCCCCTTCCAAGGGCAAGAATTCAAGGATTTTGCCACTCAAGCAGGATTCCACCACAGAAGAGTTACCCCTGCGTGGCCAGAGGCGAATGGAGAGGTCGAACGGTTTATGAGAACACTAAACAAGTATGTTCGCGCCTCCACTGTGGAGGGTCTGAACTGGAAAACCCAACTAGTCCATTTTCTAAGGCAATACAGGGCCACCCCCCACAGTACAACCAAAACTTCTCCATTCGAAGCCCTCACTGGAAGGAAGATGAAAATCGGCATACCTGCTGTTCTGAAAGAACCCATGTCAAAGCCGATTCACACTCACATAGCGGAGAATGATGCACGAGGGAAGAGGAAAATGAAGATCTATGCCGACACAAAAAGAAAGACAAAGGCCTCTCCTCTTTGCCTAGGTGACAAAGTACTTGTCAAGCAGAAACGTCTCAACAAGCTATCCCCACCGTTCGACCCGAATCAACTGACGATTATCGGCATAACGGATAGCATGGTGACAGCACAAAGAGATGACTACCAAGTTACCCGGAATTCCTCTCACTTTAAGCGGATAAGTCCAGATAATCTTCCCAGAGAAAACATAGAATCAGACTCTGAAGATGAGTTATACTCATATCCACAACAGGAAAACTCAGACTCCAGACACGAAGGCCAGACGCATTTACCGCCCATAACAGTAACACCAAAACATAATCCACCAGTGGTAAGATGTAATCCAACACGGAAACGACTCCCGCCGATACGCCTTGAGGACTATATCAGATAGTTAGATGAGTGAGTAAAGTCTCTATTTCTGTCTTAGAAATTCCGTCAGCTCCCCTGAAGAAGAAACAGATTCTGATTCTGAAGAATCGAAAGACGATTCCCTCCCCCCATCCTGCAGACGACGTAAGTAGTTTGCAATTGTGTATTTAAAAAAAAAAAAAAAAAAAGGGGACAGAAAAGAAAACGATTCCTCCTTGACTGAGACAATTGTTTAATCGGTGAAACATACTTTGACTGAACTCCCTCCCCTTACCATAAGTAAGCACGCGTACATTTAATTGAGAAAGAGAGAGGTGTAATATCCAATCATACATTTGGAAATGACAACAGTTATCTCCCTTGCACCATAACAATAGTAATCTGTAATTATCCCCCTTTGTTCTTTCTGATTGTATATATAAACGACCTCGGACACGTCATCACACTCTTGATCGACCGGGCGAACTACAAGTAACACGTTGTTGATTGTTGTCCTTGCTTTGACCTCTGTTCCTCATTGCTTCGTATCACTTCTTGCTTTCAGCGTATAACCAGAACACAACACAAAATACTCGAATTAAACTACACGGTTTGGATTTAACGAAACAAATACTTATATCAAACACAAAACACACTCGAATTCAACAACACCAGTGGGGTTTAACGAACAAAATACTTATTTCAAACAAAACAAAACTGAATTAAACTACACGAGTCGGATTTAACGAAACAAGTAGTTATTTCAAATAAAAATGTACTCAAATTAAATTACTCGAGTAAGATTTTACGAAACAAATAGTTATTTCAAACAAAAAGAAACACTTGAATTAGACAACACTAGTGTGATTAAACGAAACAAATAAGTATTTCAAACAAACAAAAACACGAGTCGGATTTAACGAAACAAATAGTTATTTTAAAGAAAAAGAACCACTCGAATTCTACAGCACGAGTTGGATTAAACGAAACAAATAGTAATTTCAAACAAACAAATATGCGAATTCAACAACACGAGTCGGATTTCACGAAACACACCGTCATTTCAGACAAAAAACACTCGAATTACACAACACGAGTTGGATTTAACGAAACAAATATTTATTTCAGAAAAAGTTTTAAAAAAGAAGAACAATTACACTCTTTATGCCAACAATAGATCCACTAGACTGGGAAGACCCCGACCAAAAGCAAACCTAGGAGGAATGGACTAAACATATCGAAGACGTGTTTACAGAATTTAATATAGTGGATGATAAACGACAACTATCACTTTTTCGGTTTTATGAGAGAAAGGAACTCAAAGATAGTATTAAAGCTTCAAGACTGGAGATACACTCAGGCTAAGTAGAGTCTACATGCAAAACACCTAATAAAGCGCTGGACGAATAATTAATCCAGAAAACAAAGTCTTTGACTAACATAGATTTAGGATGCTTAGTAAAGTAAGATGGAGATCATCATTTAGAAAAATGGGACGAAGTCCATTTCTAATACATAAAAACAACTTTAGTGAGTTTTCTTCGTTAGTACGTTAACAAAAGTCAAAGAGGTTACTATGTTCATGAGTATGGACAAAGAATTTCCATGATTATAATTCCTCAGTGGGGCAAAGAGAATTGTACATGATATTGAATGTGTGTACACCGGCTACAGAGCCATGACGTGTCCATATGTGTATGTAAGTATGGGTGTCTGTTCACCGGTGTGAAAGTTAGTTCACATGTACGTAGTTATGTGTGTGTCTGTTGTATCAAGTTCACGTTTATGAGGCAGTAGCAATTTTGGCATCTTGTCGAGGTCGAACCCAGTGCCAAAGGCCCGGGAAAATGTATGTTACGTCCCCATGGAGGGGGCGTGTGTTTGACAGTGCTAAAGAAGGAAAGAGAGAGAAGTGGCTTTTAGTGCCGCAGAATAAAAAAAGAGAAAGAGAGTGACGTATTGTACTTAAGTGTTTATATAGCTATGTTAGCTATCCGAGATTCTCCTAAGAGAAGACAACTGCTTGGTCAAGCTAATAAAGAAGTATATTGCGTGAACCGATCCGCAGGTAGCTAAAATGTTATTGATATTCAAACAACATGGCGGTTTGTAGAAAACTGCTACAATACCTACCTGCGTTGATTGATTTCCGGTAGAAAGTTTTAAAAAGTTTATCAAAGTAAAATAATGGTTTACCTTGTTGAAATTGTCTGCCTGTGGCGGTAGTTTGGCAAGTCCGAATTTGCGTTTCGTCGGTAGACGAAATGTGAAATGGTAAGGATTTTATTTTTATATTTGCTAGTTGCGGTTATTTGGTAAAATGTTCATTGGAACACTAAGCGATTTCAGTGACCGAATTCAAATGTGTTTGTGTGAAATTGCTGTACACATAATCTTAAAATTTGAGGTCGTTAAGTTGACGCTCGTTGCTATTCGCGGTGACGATTAATTTGTTGGAATGTTACTTCATATACTCTTCGGTAAAAGTGTTTCTTTATTTTTACGTGAAAAACTATTGTTTCGAGTCACCTTTAGTGAAGATTTGGCTAGTCGCCGTTCATCCGTGACGAGTTTGTCTTGTCGACAATGATTATGAACATCTTCAGTGAAGTGTTTTACTTTTTTTCTGTGAAATGAATGTTTGCGTATTGTCACCTCCAGTAACGGTTTCATTTTATCGGCAGGTCGCTGTTCGTCCGTGACGAGTAATCTTAATTATATCCGTTAGTAACAGTGAATTAAGAGCGAATGACGAGGCATAGTGGTGTGACCGTTTTCAAATTCATTATCTGTAGAATAGTTGTAAACTATTCTTTAAAATGTGAAGTGTTCTTGTTGAATGGAGGTCGTTAAATTTATACGATTAATTTTGGACGTGAGTAAGAAATGTTGTCTAATCGATAGTGTTGCTTTGCGTTAAAATAAATTTAATTTTTTTATGTCGGCTAGTTGCCGACGCAAAGGAAAGGTTTGAAGTCGCTGATAATATTTACGCATGTGCGTACTAATGGATTCGGTGGAAGCATTTTTTAAATTTTCCATGTGCGCACTAACGCAGATACAATGTAAAAGAAAAAAACGTTTCCAATAAAAGTATTTGCTTACGCGAAGATGCGTTTACTTTTTTGTTGTTGATTTGGTTTTTCCGTGACAAGTGTCCCGTTAGAAATATTTTAATCTTCAATGAAGTAAAATGTCCGGTTTTTGTTTTTCAATGAAAAAATGTTTGTGTGGAAATGTTTTCGCTTTTCGGATAAATATGTCAACGTGGTGATGTTGTAGTTTTCCGGTGAAAAGTTTTGTTTAATGCTGTCCGTTGAGTTGGCGGAAAATATTTTTTTGTGAAGAAAATGAAAGCGAAATTGGCTTTTGAAGTTCCTGGAGGCTGTGGCAGAAAATGTTGCTTGGAAACAAACGACAGTATAGGATGAAAGAATTGTCTTACGGGAGTACGCGTTTTCTCTTAAAATTTGTATTATTTATTTGAAACTGTTTTTTTGTGTTTTGTTTTGTTTCAGTGAAACGCGCTCTGTTTACAATGTGTTTAGGTTTTACTTTTCAGTGAAATGTGTTTGTTTATGTGAGGAATGAACTTTTTTGTACTAACGATTTTTGCAGAAGCAATTAAAAAAATTGTAAAAGTGTTTCTTTTTCTTTTTATATAATGTTGGAAAAAAGAGTGGGTTTTTCGCTTCGTCAATTACATTGATTTGTTGAAGTCTACTGTTGAATTATTCTGTTCCTTTGACGAAAGAAAAATGCCGGCTTCCATATTCGCACGTGTCGTCTCAAAGTCTCAGTGGTGTTTAAAAGTCTGGTAGACTAAAATGACTGGAAAATTATTTAAATTTAAAAGTGTTTCCTTTCTATATTCATAATGTCATATAACATAGAGCGTTCGAGTCTTACACTGTCGAATACTCTTTCAGTGAAAGAGAGAAAAATACTTTATAGAAGAAAACAGTGTTTGTGATTTTTTGTAACAACAACGAATAGGGTTTATTTACAAAAGTTATCTATACCGTTGTTTATAGGTAGAACGAACTTGGACAGTGTTCGGGAGAGGAACAAAAATAAGAATTCTTAGAGCTGTCTGAGGTCTGTCATCAACTATGTGCAGGCGAAGATAGTATTTGTGTGAGTGTGTAGTGGAGAGAGGCTAGAGAGAGTGTAAGAAGTTTTTCCTCGTTTCTTGCCGGGGTCTCTTTGGTGACCGCCTTGGATTCACAAAAACGCCGAAGAGTTTCTCAGCGAACAAAAAGAAATTCCAGGCGGTCACCACAGAGACCCAGGCAGAAAACAAACACATTCTTTGAAGGACATATATTTAGGATTCTTAGTAAAGTAAACAGGGAATCAACACACGATGACATCACGCGTCTACGCACACAACGATCGATAGGCAACTTCGGCGAATACAACCTGGTCAAACCTATAATAGACCCATTAATAAAAAGATGCTCGTCAAGAAAGTCACGCCGTGTGTATTTGAAAGAAACAGAAATGAATGTAGAAGAAAGACTGAAAAGAGTATTCATATTTAATTCCACTGAAACAGAAGGTAGGCAATTAGAAGAAATTCACTAAATTACAACTAATTATAAACAGCAACAATGATATAAGGGTGAATATAGTACACAATCCAGGCAGTGAAGCCAGTTACAAAACACTACGGGTCTAATGGCTGAGAGCACATACACGGTCAAACAAAATGCCCAGCATTTGGAAAGGAATGTTATTACTGCGGAATAATAAATCACTTTGTAAAAACATGCTTAGAATAATTAACAGTAGAAAAAGGAAAACGAACATGCCAGGCAGCCACGATTACGTACAACCAGTATCAATGCATCGGAATAATTCAGACAACCAGACATTCGGTCAACGGATAGTTAAATTGCCCATATTGACGACGTACCAGTCGGAATATTGATGGATTCTAGAGCAGACATCAACCTGATAGACGGCAACAAATTCCAAGAAATTCTCAAATTATGGCCTAACTTAAGATTAAAAGAAACAAATTGTACACCAAAAACTTACGGGAATATTCCAATACAACTGAGAGAGAATTCTTCGCAACACTGACGAACGGTCTCAGAAGTAAAGCAACGCAGTATTTGTTACAACGGCACATCGAGGTGGTAACATATTAAGTAAGCGGACCAATATGGAACTAGGGTTTATTGCACCCGACAAGTGAACTCGATTACAACAAATAAACTCCCCCAAAAAACAAAAGATATTCTTGATCGATATCTACTCTTATTGGGAGGATTGGGAAGGATGAAAATGTCATACTCAAGATTAGAATAGATGATGATGTTGAACTTGTTGTACAACCAACAAGACGGACACTATTTCATATCCAGCAAGCAGTAGAAAAAAGATCAAGCAATGCTAGAAAATGATATTATCGAAAGAGTGGAAGGGCACACACCGTGAGTCTCCCCGTTAGTAGCAGTACCAGAACAACATGGAGACATTAGGATATATGCCGATTACGTGTGTCAAACAAAGCACTGAAACGTACTCGATATCAAATACCAACAGTCGAACAGTGACTGAGTGAAATGGACAAAGCAAGCATTTTTTCGAAGATTAACCTCTATCCCTATTATCATAAAATAAAACTGGATACTGAACCCAGGGGCATAACTACCTTTTCAAGCAATTTTGGAATTTACAGATACAGGGTATAAGCATAATATCTGAGGCCGAGGAAAGGTAACGATTACTGCAACAGATCCTCCGGAAAATCAAATGGGGCAGACGACATTCTATCTAGGGGAAATACACAAAAGCACATAACAGAACCCTAGATTACGCACATTGAAAGAAAATCATCTAACAATCGCACAGCACATAAACATTTTCCATAGAGACGAAATTAAATTTCATGCATTTATAGGATCCAATACAGGGATCAGGACGACAGACTCAGAAATAAGAGTAATAAAAAATGTCAAAGACCCTGAAAACTTTCACGATATACGTAGTTTCTAACATTTAATAAAGTAGTTCACAAAGTTTATTCCACTACTTGCAACACTCAGCAGACGATTAAAAAAGGTAACACGAGCAAACATATAATGGCGGTCGAAAAAGAAAAAAAAGTGTTTCATCATGCTGAAGGAGACAGTTATTCAGAGAATGGCAATCCCGCACTTTCATTTAAAACTACAAACATTAGTGAAAGTGGATACCAGTCCCGTGGGACTAGGAGCAATACTTGCCAATACAAACAAGGTATATTTATTCCCATTAAACACAGAAGGAAAGAACTAGAGAAAACTCCTTCGAAAATTCTTAATGTATTACCGTAATATCCCACATGCAATGGCAGGAGAGTCCTCGGCTAAAATACTTATGGGTAGGGAAGTTAACGAAAACATACAGTGATAACAAAAAGAAACCTGAACACCAACTTTGGAGAACTGCGAGGCAAAAGAACCAAAAGGAAAAACACAGATTAAAAAATTGCACAGATAAAATAAAAGCCAAACTGAAAACGAGCGATATATTAATTAGACACAGCAAACATAGTCAAAACCAGTTTACCACCCAACATCATAGAGGGTAAAAGAACGTGTCCCCTATTATAATAACAGGAAACAAACTTATTGTAAGAAACACATTGCACATTAAAAGAGTCCCCGAGGGCAGGGCTCACCAACAACTAAGGGATGACGACTACCTCTTCAAAGGAAACCTTGTGGATCAAGAAGAAATAGAACACGAAAGAGAACATGAAAGAGAAAATGAAAAGTAAACGGAAAAAAAGCGGATATCCCTATATTCTTCAGACGAAGAAAACGCCACATAAAATCGAAGTTATGCAAGCAGCAGTTTGAAAGAAAGGGAAATAAATTTTAATGCAGAGGAGAGGACAGCTGTGATTTCGGCTACATAGCATAAATAGTGCCCGGTCGGTCGAGTGAGGAACTCTTCGGTGAAAGAAGGAAGAGACTGTCAAAATACTGGAACAATAGAATGATCCAATTATTTACCAACGACCATAGGAACTGATTTGATGTAAGTCATTAAGTTAAGGTCCGGATTCAGAGCCGGACTAAATAACTTATCAGAACGAGAGTCTCGTCACGTAAAGAACCATTTATTTCAACTAAAATAAAACGATTATAAGAGCGTTGGTGATCAACAGAGATATTCTTTGTTTTAAGAATGTTAAAAATAATATACCACATCTGCGAAGAAAATATAAAGAATCCTTAAACAATGATTATGAATTTTGGAACACCTCAAGTATACCTAGATGGTCTAAATGTGCACTATATGTATTTCATGCAAAGGGGATAAAAAGTGAAATCCCTTTAATAAAAAATCAGATATCTCTAATTTTGTAAAGTTTGAGAATTGGTATGAAACATCAATTAATAAAATATAAATTTGATACATAGTCAGTGTACACTGATGAAACGAAGTTAACTTTACTTTAAATATTTCTTCGTCTCATTGACTTTAAAATGTTATTCTAATCGATATTTTATTTATTGTAATAATATTTAGAGGAATGGGGAAGTACATTCGACACCTCACTGTTATTTACTTCCACTCTACCCATCAAATCCGTTTAAATCTATACGATATATTTTTACCATATGCACATTCAGTTTTTAATGAAAAATAGTCTATCAGTACTCTCTATTACTATGTCAGCTTTCCAAAAAACAATTAAATTTGTTTAAAATAAATACGGAATTATTTATTTCTTAAATTGTGTTGTATATCATAAGCGTATATATATATATATTCATCCGATTTCAGGCAACTGTAAAAAATGTTTATTTAGGGACTGTGAGGAACATATGTAAATACTTCTGTGGGTCATGACGAACTTTTAAAAAGGCTTCCCGGTGCCTCTCTTGACCGGAACATTGGTCAAGGACTTGAATTACGTAGATTATCACAGACTATTTTGTGAAATAATTGCTGATGCCCAGTCTGCTATGAATGAGCTTCTTAGGCGAAAAGTAAATTTCCCGAAGGCAAAAATAATCGCTGCCGGCTTTGCCATAACAGTAAAAACACCCATCGTCCCTAATGTGTGTGTGAAACATTTTTAGTATTTTTAATATCTTATAATAGATATCTTGAAGGGTCACATTACCTCACATAACAACAGGGTACAGTCGGTCGACATACGGAAAATATTAACATCTGACAATAAAATCATACAAAAATAATTGCATAAACCGACTTAAAATAACTAGAGGGACTGTTCATTAAAACCAAATAGCTAAATATTAACAAAATAGCTTTCAACACCGGTACTAACATATTAAATATATTCCATAATTAGATAAAAATAAAGTAATAACAATAAATAAATAAATAATAAAAGAAAATAAACAAACAAATAAAATAAAATATAATACAGCAATACAAACGTAAACATACACTATTAATAAACTCAACCACACACCCTCTCTTTTCCTTCATTACCCGTTTAAGATATCTATGAAAACAATAACTAACGTCTTGTAATTTGTAATTTTAAAAAACCTCCTCCTGAGGACGACCAAGAAGATGAAGCGCTAGAGAAATGGACGAATTACGAACAATCGGCGAAATATTATATGGACTGCCGCCTGAAACCCGAAAGATAGCTCGACGCCTCGAAATTTTTAAAAAGTTATGCAAACGCAAAAAGTCCGTGTTGTTCTAACAAAGCCTGTTTGAGTAATAACTTGCTGCCTATATATATATATATATATATATATATATATATATATATATATATATATATATATATAATGTTATACGTATATAAAAGTAATCCATGGACATGTGTTATGGTTCACAGCCGTCATCAGCATGGCTAACTTCAATATTGATTTTCTATAGTCTTGCGTTTTACCTCCGGATTATGACGCCTTGTTTGGAAATATGGACGATATTCATAACCTAAATATTTAATGTATTTCATGTAATTGTTTTATGGGTGATTGTATCGTCTGTGTGTGTTTTAATAATATACTAATATATTAATTGTTTTACTTCTTAATTGGTAAAGAGGATTGCAATTCTAGTCGCTCTTAACTTTATACGTTAATATATATATATATATATATATTATTCATAGTGTACGTACATAAATGTAACCTAGCTCACGTAGCTAGTTTGGACAAGGATATAACCGTATATATTGATGTCTATAGTCTGGCATTTTACCTCCGGTCTATGACGTCTTTTCTGCAAATATGGACAATTTTTATCACCCAAATAGTTAATGTAATTTCATGTAATTTTTTATTTGGGGCTGTATCGTTTTTTGCTTTTACTACTATATAAATTGTTTCACTTCCCAAGTAGATTTCATAATCAGTTGGTCACTTAGGATATGAAACAATTGATATAGTAGAATATTATTAAAAGCAACACACCCTACAATCACCAATAAAAAACACTTGCATAAAATACATTAAATATTTAGGTGATGAAAATCGTTTGTAGGTGTTTGAAGTGTTCTATACTTAGGATATTTAGAAATACTAAGTCGTATCATCGAATTAAAAAAACATAGCCTGTTTTGACGGTAATATACTTCGGACAGATGGAAAACAAACTTTCGCATCCATTCATTTAGTTTCATATAATGAAATGCTAAATAAATGACAGTATAAATTTCTTTAAAAATCTAAATGTTTCCATTAAATACGCATTTCCACATCTATTTTCGTGCACGCAAAACATGAATCTATTTTGTTATTCTGTAATGGCCAAACTGTTTTGCAGTAAAGATCGCTATTGAACACATCTAATCATGCCGTCTTAAAACTGTTCAATTTTATTTTAGATATATTTAGTGAATATATATAGATGTTTGTGTGTGTGTGTGTGGTGTGTTTTATTTGTTGAAATGCGTAAATGGAATGAATAAATTGTTTCGATTGAATTGAAAAATTTGTAAAAAGGAATATTTACAATAAGAGATGAATTTAGTAAGCATTTATAAATAGCATATAATTACTAAGTTATATGTATGTATTCATAATTTTTTTTTAAATTTTCTTATCTTTCTGTTTTTGCTGGGGATGGGGCATCTTACCGGATGCCAGACATTCATCGGCTATTTAAGACACTCTATCTTAAGCATATTTTTAAGATTCGAACCGTCCATTTAAGTGCAATTGTTTGTTTTTTCCTTGCACTCGGTTTACCGGGTAAACTCGCCAGATAGCTTTTACAATTATTTCTGTTTCTCCTATTATTACTGGGATGATGGGGATTTTTCTAAGATTCCAGTTTCTTGTATGTCGTACATAAGACCTGAGTATTTTGTAATATTTCCCCTCTAAGCTCTGTTTTATTCTGCATCATTCTGGACACTGTCTTCAACTAGGGTTGTTACTTTCTCTTTTTTGTCTCATATAACGATGTCAGGTTTAACAGCTCCCTTTTCTAGATATGTAGCTGTAGGGATTGCATAGTCATAGTGTATGGTGTATGGATTATTTCCAACTGTTTTTTTTTTGGTATATGTCCCCAGGACTTGCTGCTACACTTGATATTCAACTTTTTACATATAGTAAAGTGAAGATATTTACACACTCCGTTGTGTTGCATTGTATAATAGCCATGACTCAGGAGAACCTTATAACTGGATGTCAGGTGGCTCACACTCTCTACTTCTGTGTGGACGAACCATCACTTATTATTGTTGCTGAGACCACGTATCTTTTTAAAGGCATTGGTCATCACACCTTGATCTTGAGCAGCCATTATCATTCTTTCTTGACCATAGTGGAGTGTTCTTTTTTTCAGCCAGTCTACAGGGCCTTCCTTGCTATATATTCCTGGGATAATTCCCCTAGGAAATACTACTAAGCACGTTGTTGGTTGGCCCATTTTTCCAGTTTTCTGGAATGGAAGGTCTAGGTGCATTTCACGCGGCTCTTGCGGGCTATTTCCGTGGCAGGAGTGTTGTCTATTTCTACTTCATTTGTAAGACAGTCCTGTACAAAATGTGTGCCCAGTTTTGAGATAGAGGTTGTTCTGCTTTCTCCTGTTTCTTGGTGTTGGACTACTATAATAAGGTTTAGGTTCTGGGAGCTCAACAGATGTTGGTCGGTGCTCACAATAGTTGTTCGATGTTGATGGTCAAGACCTATTCCTCCGGCTCCTCTTGACAGATAAAGCCTTGGTAGACACTAATTCCTGTACACTACTCTGTACATTGTCAACATTGTTCTCGTTTTATTGTCTAATCTAATAGATTAGACAATAAAATGTCCTTTTGTCGCCAATCAATAATTCCAAATCTGTATGTTATCACTAGTATAGCTAATTGGTTTATGGCAGTTACTTTGGGTTTTTGTAAGCTGTGTTTTGCAAAGTTTTCTAATACAGCGTATATATTCTCTGCCAATTTTGTTTCATCTCATCTTGGCATGTTGAATTGAATCGTTTTCTTCTATGCCAACTTGATTTTATTGCTCCTGTTCGACAAGGTATTTGATGTCAGTATCTTCATTAAGCTATATGTTTTCCGTTTGGATATTCTTTCTATCTCTGAGACAGCACTCGGAACATTTGTCCAGGCCAAACTTCATGCCAATATCTTTGGAGAAGGTATGTACAAGCTGCAAGAGTCGTCTTAAGTCAGCATCTGAAATAGCATACAGCTTGAAGAGCAAGTGGCTGACTCTTTTGTTTATATCTTGCTTGCGGCCCTGGCTCAGATTGTAGGCACTCAGGCTGTTGTTTAGTAATTTGCTTAGCGGATCAATTGCTAGATAAAAGAGTAGAGGAGATAAGTTATCTCCTTGGAAGATTCCTCTTCGGATCTTGACTCACGGATTTTTATTGTTCCATTAGTGTGTCTTAATGCCATAGTTGTTTTCCACATATTTATTTGTACTGCCATGGTTTTCCTTATGACCAGATTGATATTATATAGATCAAAGCAGCACAGAAGCCATGCGTTTGGTACACTATCGTATGCCTTTCGGTAATCGATCTACGCAATGCTTAGATTTATCTGCCTCTTCCTACAGTCCTCAAGGAGTGTCTTATTGATCAACTATTGGTCCATGGTTCATAAACTGCACCCTGCTTTTACTTTTCCAGCTATGCTCCAGAAGAGAGGTGTTCGTTAATGTTGTCTGTACCCAGGCCAGTGAAGAGTTTGTAGGTTTTAGTGAGGCAGCAGATCGGTCTGTATTTCGTAGGGTTTTGTATCTCACTCGTTTTGGGTATGAGGGTCGTACCACTTTTTACTAGCCATTCTGGTGTTGCCTCCTCACCTATCAACAGTCTAGTAAAGTTGTTACTATAATGGCTATGAAGTGCTGTTAGTTTCTGCATCCAGTACTTGGGTGTATTGTCTATGCAAGTTTTTTGTGATTCTGAAATTGATCTAGCTTTCGTTTTATAATTCCAGACGTTATATCTGACTCTGGCATGTGTGGCTTGCTTTTATTACTTCGAGCTATATCTAAGATCAATTTTACCCTTTGGTTACATTGCCCTTTATTTCCAAACATATGACCTTCAGTTGTTTTGTAGCTCATATATATATATATATATATATATATATATATATATATATATATATATGTATATATATATATATATATATATATATATATATATGGGAAAATGAAAAAAGAAAACCAAAAAATGGATGCTTCATTATGTGTACATCAACGTTTCGTCTTTATTTATAAGACTTCATCAGGATGATAATATAAAGAAAAATGTCATGCGAGTACAAACACATATAGGGTTGACATATTGGGAAACAGGAACAAAATAGTAGCAACTACTGGAGTAAAACAGTAGTGTGAACGTCCGTGCTTGGTGAGGAATGAAAAATGAATGTCTATGAAAATGAGTGGGGAAGAAGTGGAAAGATGGGAGTGAGCAAGGATACTGTGGTTGGTAGTAAGAGAAAGAGGTGGGGGATGAGCAGGAATAATGTGGATGATAATGAGTGAGGGAGTGGAGGGGTGGAGCAGAGAGAGGAAGGAAGGATTTTTTAACATGTGGATGCGGTCAAGACTGAAGGGGGAAAATAAGTTGGAATGTTTGTGTGGGGGTTATGCAGAGAAATGGAGGGTGGGTAGAGAAGGAGGGGGCCTGTGATTTTGGTGGATGGGCAAAAGTTGCGGTTTTAGAGAGGATTTTGAGAAAATGAGGGGATTTGAGAATGGGAGGTATGGAAGAGTGAGGGTACGAAAGAAGTGGTTGAGAGGGGGAATGGGTGAGGGGAGAGGGGAGATTTGTTGTGATAGGGTATGAAATATTCGAAATATTTTGAACATGAGAAAGTTTCATCGGCTTGTTGTGTTAAAAATGTGAGGGAAAAAAGGAATGAGTTAGAAAAAGTAAAGATTCATGGAGAAAGAGGATGGGTGTGAGTAAGTGGGAGAGTGTCATTAATGTCAGAGATAAAAATAAATGTTATCTATGATCTGGCATGAGTTTTTGTTCAGTAAGGATGATCTTGCTTATTAAGGGTGATAGGTTAAAGAAGCCATTTCGTTGCTTGATGGTGGTGGAGGCGGTGATGAGTGCTGTTTCCAACAATCTTCGCCGAGATTTGTTGTGGATGTATTTTGTGATTTCGGCTTGTTCAAATTTGAAGGCATGACCATGTTCTAGTGCATGGGAGAAAAGTGCACTGAGTGGGTTGTTGTTTTTTATGTCCCTTTTGTGTTCATTTAATCTTTTCTTTAATTCACGTTGTGTTTCTCCCACGTAAAATTGATGGCAGTCATTGCATGGAACAGTGTATAAGCCGGCATGGGATCTGTTTTTATTGGAAATGTCTTGATGTGTTTAATGTTTGTTTTATAGATTGAGATGTGGTTTGTACTGTTGGAATGCCTAGTTTGTTAAGCGTGTTGCATATGGATGTGTTATTGGAATGCGTGGGTAAGAGAAGGGGTCTGTCTGTGAGAGAGGTGTTAGGAGTCTGATTTTTTTGTGTGGTGTTTCTGGAAAATATTTGGAAGGCTTTTTTCTTGGGATTTAATATAAAATGTGTGAGGTATTGCAGTGTTTTTACGGAATTAAAAATGTACTTTATTTCTTCATCTATGTGTTGGGGGCTACATATTCTAAGGGAGCGTAGGAAGAAGCCTATGATTATACCTGTTTAGATCTTGCTATGGTGGTGGGAGTAGAAATGTATGTAGTCATTTTTGTGAGTGTTTTTGCGGTGTATCTTAAATTCTAGTTTGTTGTTGGACTTAATTATGAGGGTATCTAGGAAGGGTATAGAGCCGTTTATTTCAGTCTCATGGGTGAATTTTATGAGGGGTTCTACTGTGTTGAGTCTATCTTTAAGATTATTGAGTTGTATGTCTGTGGGGAGGTAAATTAAAATATCATCTATGTATCTAAAGTATACGATGTTAGGGGGTAGTCTATATTTGAAAGGGCCGGATTCTAAGAATTCTAAAAAGAGGCAGGCTAATACACCGCTAAGGGGGTTGCCATTGGGAAGTCCAAATATTTGGTTGTAGAATACTTCGTTAAATTGGAAATATGTTACGTCAGTAATGAGTCTAATTATTTCTATAAAAATGTTGGTGGGGAAAGGTAGGTCGGTTTTGATTTTCTTTAGATGTGTGTGAAGTAAGTTTAGGCATTTCTAACAGGTACATTAGTGTAGAGCGATGTTACATCTAGGCTATGTATATTTTTATTTTCTACGTTGATGTTTTTTATTCTGCTAAGAAGGTCGCCTGAGATTTTGATGTGGGAAGGATTGATGGTGCCCATTAATTGAGTGAGGATGTTAGCTATGACCCGTGCGATTTTGTGTGTGGTGCTACCTATACTCGATACAATGGGACGCATGGGGATGTCAGGTTTGTGGGTTTTGGGGAGCCCGTATAGTGTGGGAATGATGGGGTGATATTCAATATGTGATACCCATTTTTTGTTGTTCTAGATTAGGTGTTTGAAGGATTTGTGACAATGTTCTGTTTTTATCTATAGTTTTTTGGTCAGTTTTAGTGTATATGTTTTCGTCGGATAATAGAGTAGATATTTTTTTGATATATGAATTTTTGTCCATGATTACTATGCCCCCTCCTTTGTCTGATTATGATATGATTATGTTGTTGTTAGCTAGGTGTTTAAGAGTGTCTATGTATCTTTTGGGTAAGACAGGATCATTAGGGAGAGTGGAGGTGGTTGAGATTATTCATTGAATGAAGCCTTTAGTGAAATTTGTGTCAGTGTGTCTGTAATTTTTTAGAACTGTGTTGTTGGTGGTGTTAGAGTGTATTCCAGTGGCGAATTTTAAACCGAAACTGAGAGCTCCAGTTTCTATGTCAGAAAGTTTATAGGTGGTAATGTTGTTTATGAGTTCCGGACGTCCTAAAGTTTTCTATTTGCTGTTTAGGATTAGTTTGTTGAGTTTGTTATTTACTTTCATTGTATGTTGTGCATTGAATCTTTTGATGGATTTAGTGATGTTATCGATTGTGTTGGGCAGTATTGTTTTGTTATTTTTTAGGTTGATGCCAAATGTTCTGGCCTCGTGGAAAAGGTATGAACTTTTGTGTTTTAGTAGGTTGGCAGATGATGTTAAATATGTTTAGATGTAGTCAGGAAAAATGTGGTGCGAGTGTTTTAAAAATGTAAAAGTACTTGCGGGTATGACCTTTTCTTCGATGCATCTCAGCAGAAAATTTCTCCTGTTGTTGTGGGAGTTTGCTGCGAATAGTGTGTGTTTTATATTTCCGTAGCTTCTGCTGGAGGGTTTGGTTTTCCATTTCGAAAAGATTGGAAGAGAAGGATGAAGGTAATCCGACGTAATGGGAAAATGAAAAAGGTAAACCAAAAAATGGATGATTTTTTATGTGTACATCAATGTTTCGTCTTTATTTATAAGACTTCATCAAGATGATAATATAAAGAAAAATGTCATGCAAGTACAAACACATATCGGGTTGACATATTGGGAAACAGGAAAAAAATATTAGCCACTACTGGAGAAAACAGTAGGATGGACGTCCGTGCTTGGTGAGGAATGAAAAATGAATGTTTATGAAAATGAGTGGTGAAAAAGTGGAAAGATGGGAGTGAGCAAGGATACTGTGTTGCTGGTAGTAAGAGAAAGAGGTGGGAGGATGAGCAGGAATAATGTGGATGGTAATATATCAAATCGGTGCACAGTACGATGTTTTCGCACATCAATATACAACAAGGAATATACATGTATTTTCATGATATTTTATCTATTCATCTCATTAAAAGCTCAGAGATAGATTCTAGAAAAAACACTGAAGCGAAAACATCTAAAACACAGGACATGACACTTAAATTGAATCATGTTACTTTGAGAAAGTGAGGATTTTGCCTCGTTGTCAGACGGCAATCTTGCTTGCGAGTGGAGTGATGGGTATTGCCACGCGCGACTTCATCAGCAACCTTGATCTATTAATGACGCGCAACATCGGAGACAATAGGGAATTGTTTTGGCTTAACGAGTGTCTCTCAATATTACATTATTCGTGGAATATGCTCGCCGGTCATTCGAAGAAAGTTATTAACTGTGATACGATAAAGAATAGGGTGGTCTTGCTACTGAACTAAACAATATCAGCGTGACGAATAAGAAATTAATTAATTAATTATTTTCATTAAAATTAAAAAAATTATATATGTTAGAAAAATAAAAAAAATAATAAATACAACAAATAAGAATAAAGTATTAGTGTTATAATACAGTGTTGTTAAAGTACTTATAATACAATTAGAGTAGATTTCGGACACGTTAATACATAATTGAGTGTAGTTAGACAATACTTTTAATATATACATCAAATATAAAATCATCATTATGTTAAAATGAGAATTCTTTTGTTCAAATACAGAGATTCAGAAGTTATGAACGAGAGTTTTCCAAATTAAGGATTATAATGGAGTACTTATTAAAGATGCCGGTTTTTATAGTATTACTTACGTGATATGTTGTTGCAACTAATAATTAATGAAGTATATTAATAACACTAGCAAATATATGCTCCCTCCGGTCGCATATTTTTGCTAGGCTGCCGCATCAGAAATGAAGGCTCACGCGTAAGTCAATGGAGCCCCAGTCATATTTCTGTGGAGGTTAGACATTGATTTTCTGTGTTTATGACCAAGATTATTTTTAGTTGAAAATAAAGGAAAAAAAATTCGATCCTACCCCGATTTTTGTTGTACACTCGCCCATAAATAGAAAGACTTGTAGTTTAAAAAGAAAGAAAAACATTTTTTGTACCCCCCTCAATTTTTTTATATTACCAGTCATAGAAATATTTTTAGTTAATAAAAAATTTTTTTTTTTTTTGACAGCCTTCCCCCAATTTTTTAATCCTCCCCTCCCCCTATACATGTAAATATTTTTAATTAAAAAGGAAAAAAAAAACATACCCCTAACTGTAACGATGGGATCAAAGTTAGCGTGGGTCCTAAAATGAGAAAGCACCAAAAAATCAAATACAGTGAACACAGTGTGTGTGTGGGTGTGTGTGGGGGGTGTTTGTTTAATGACCTTTTTTAAATTAAACAATTTGATTCTACAATCAGTTGTATAGTTTTCCAGTACAATGTGTTAGTTTATTTTGTTGACATTAAAGAAAAAAAAATCACATCTTTTTTTTTAATAAATAAAACATGGAATCATAAATTCTGTTGAGGTCGTGAAAAAAATGATAATATTGGATATGAAAGTATTAAGAAATCAAATACAGTAAACACGAAAAGTTTTTTAATTCTCGGAAAGAAAAAGTTTACCTGAACTGTGTGTGTGTGTGCGCGTGTGCGTGTGCGTGTGTGCGTGCGCGCGCGCGTTTTTATATAGTAATTTTTAAATCAATTATTATTTTAATTAAACAATTTGATTTAATAAATTTGTGTTTTAAAACATAATGGCTAAGAATAAACAAACTTCGGACGGTTTTAAAAATGGAAAACTGAGCACGGTGTTTGCGAGCGTTGTTGTTTACATATTTAACGTCCCACATTAACGTCGGCTGCTTAATCAGATCGCCATATTTAATTACCGGAGGGGGAGGACATCACATATTAAACAGCCAATCGGCTGCTTAATCAGATCGCCATATTTAATTACCGGAGGGAGGGACGACACCACTGATTAAACAGCTAATCGGATGCTTAATCAGATCGCCATATTTAATTACCGGAGGGAGGAAGGACACCACTTATTAAACAGCTAATGACTTTGCAATTTTAACAGTACTCGCGTTGAAATGGTTTAGAAAACACGCCGGTTATGATGAAAATGGCTTTAATTAATTGTATGAATAATGTTTATTAATATAACCTTATTGGAAAATATTGTAAATACATATGTAAATTGGATAATGACAGTCATAAGTGTATATTTGTAAATATAGATTTAATTGAAAATTTAAAGGAATGACTTATGTTAATGGCAACACCCATCTGGTGTCTGAACGACTTTTGATGACAGTATATAAAGAATTTCAAAAAGATTAGTTTCAGTAAAATAGTCATACTGGAGTTTCGGCTTCAGACAGACAGACAGACAGACAAATACATAATAGATAATGTAATAGGTGTATAAATAAATAAAGTAAACTACAATATAGAATTAAAGTATATTAAAAACAACAAAGCTGTTTCATACATACAAATACCAAAAAGTAGTGACTGAAAGGTTCTAATTAAATACTTACTAAAGCCATCAATACGTATAAGGTACATTACCTGGTGTTACTTGAAAATATGTTAGCACATTTCGGGGTTTTTATTGAAATATATCATGCTTCAAGTGAAGGTGAAGATTAATAAATTAATACTGATACATAATTAAATAATTAATAAGAGTGGTAGTAGGAATACCTGTTTAAAATTTAGATCAGAGAAATAATGTTCAAAAATACTAAACAAAAAAAATTAAAACAATCACATACTCTTGATTCTAAGGATAATAAATATGCAACACCTACTTAAGAGTTACCCCCTTAATACATAAACACTTTGTGTGTAGACCATCATTTATTAACTTCTATTATAAAATTAAAAAAATGTTTTAATATTACTAAATTCAATGAATTACAAATCCAGAAACAGTAATACACAAAAGTCATATGTGCTTAATTGAATCCAATAAGTCGAGTGTAAACTTTAAAAGTTTATTTGAACGTTCTACCTAACTTTATAGCTTACTAGGCCTTAGAAATAGATAAGGTCTTTTAATGGTCATGTTCCCATATCCGACAAAAACATGTATTTTTCAAATGTTTCGTTTATTCACATTCGGTAATAATATAAACAATCAGAATTTTTAATTCATCGAGACAGAAATCAATTTGTTCAGGAGAAAGCGTAACTAGCATGGTTGTAACAGGATGATTTAAACGTCGAAATTCAGTTTTCAACTTTAATAGTGAAATGCAGTTTTAATAAAAGTGATGATGATGTGTATTATACGTATTTATATATTATTAAATCATTTTTATCAACACACAATTCATAAGGAAATATGTGTACCATAAATATTTAGTCGTATAAATCATTTCATGAATTCAATAGTTGTCGTGTTTTCATATTTTCGACAAACACTTAATTACAAAAAATATTTTTTAAACTTTATTAAATGATGGAATAACGTGTTGTTTAATTACATATCATAATATATATACGTAAACTTTTTGATGCGAGCCTGCGTTGTTATATTTATCAGAATTTGTGTTTTTACTAATTTTACCTTATTGTCTAATACATTTATTCTAAGAATACACGTCTTAGACATTTGCACGTCTTAAATGTATCATGGGATCTGTTTCTCATGCAGGATTCCATATTTCATGACATTGGCTTTTCAATTATACCTGCTTTATTCGTGGGTTAACATTTTGTAGACTCGTGTCTAAGCGTGGCCTGGTAAGATTGAGAAACCAAAGAAAACTCGTGCTTTGAACTGTGAACGACATAGTATTGTTTATGTTATTTTCTTCGTTCTACAAGTACACCTTTTTAATTGCAGCGCTGAACACCACAATACTAATGTACAAAAACATGTGCCTTCAAGTATTTAATTCAAATCATATATTTGTATGTCTAGACAAAAGATCATGCAATTTAATTTAAGTATGACATTTTTTTCTTTATATAAAAACTTATGGAAACGGACATATCTTTTCGGCCTAAGGATATAGTTTCTTATTGAAGCTACGCTCGAAACATTTCCAGGAATATGTTTTCGTCGATATTTTTATAAATAGCAATTTGTAATATATATATATATATATATATATATATATATATATATATATATATATATATATATATATATATACTGCTTATGTACAAAGTATTAATTAAACACTCTGTTTATTTTATGCTATGGCATATATTTAAAAAATTAGTTAACTTCTTAAACACGAAGATTAAAGGCTTTACATTTTATATAACCCTGCTGGTTGTTAACACTCCTGTGTTACGCTAATTACATTGTAACGTAGCGTCATATAAAATACAGGTATGTGCTAACGGAAAACGCGTGCTTGTCACTGGAATACTGATATTGAAACTAATGTTTCACCACTGGAATTTTGTTACGTTTTATACTTTTTCTCCACCAACACCGTATTTAATACTAATCTCTATCGCCTAATATAGTTAATGCTTCGAGTCATAAACTTTCCAGGGACGACCTCTATTAAACGAGTCTTTTATGGATTGCGAAGTACACCTGAAACACGTGATTGATACGGAATAATACACTTGTTTCGGTATGTTCTTGTTCAGTTTCACATCTTACACACGCAATTACAAACGGGAAATTGAATGACGGCAACAAAGTAAGCAAAGAATATCTCAACAACATGATCCAGATTAAGTATACCATCAACAAGCGTAACTACAGCATAGTGTACACAAAACCGGCCACCTTTTATTTATGTGACACGCTCTTTGCTACTTGTTCTTATTGCATTTCTAAAACGGTAAACGAAAGAAGTATATACAAGTAGAGGTATAGTCGAACTAGTAGTCATATTCAGTTTGTAAAATAATAGAAATTAAGTAATTTAGAGTAACCTAGTCTATCAACACAAAACACCATATTGAAGATATTTAAGGCACGTTAACGGCAACGAATATCAGTTTACATTATATATAACATTCTGTACACTTATTGTTTTAATTTCCTTAGACCTGAATATAATCATTGTTATTTATGCATTTTTTCTTTACCTTTTATATTAAACAATTAACCTTTCTATTTCTACCGCCTGAGTTTTTGCGACATCAGAGATTATCTTCTCGATATGTCTATTTAACATGTCACTTCACTTTTATCTGCTCATGGTATTATGAATAAATACAAAAGACTAAGATGATTGTAAGTAGTAAATATTCAAAGTTCCTATGATTTACGAAACTAATTGGTTTTCTTTAACTTTATTATAAATGCTAAATAAAACGATAACTATGAAACATAATGACAGTGTATGCCGTACATCACCATGGACTTCATTAACCGGAGCACAAAGAAATGCGTAAAGTAGTCATTTGTTATTACGTATGAATACATAGTTAGTTAGGACTTGTTCGCCATTCGTTAATGGTATACACAACTAGTTCTGATTTGTTGAATTGCTACATTAGAAACTGTTTTAAGCCTACGAAGAGTAAACAATTACTGGCAAGGATATCGCTTTGATATAAACGTTTCTCCCATGCCCAATTGATGTAGATGGGAAAAGTACGTATTTTTAGCTGAGGGATTTGATCCGAATAACGTCGGTATAGTCCTGGTGTGATTGGGCACAATAAAAAACAGAGAAATGTAATCAATATATCTTTTTGCTGAATCAGTTTATTAACAAGTTAGACTATTGCAACTACCTGTGCGATCATGACAAAAGTGCCTTAATCCTTCACTCTATAATAATGGTCAATGTATATGTATTTGTATATCAAAATATGTATAAATACATATATGTAATTCCATCGTGTCACGAAAGTTTAGCGAATGAAACAATTACAAGTGGTAAAGGGAGCGAGAAAGTAAATACCAAATGAGACAAACCCGCCATCGGCAATACATTATAAAACGAATTATCTACTCTAATAAAAAGAAGTTAACGTTCGTTACTGCTTAGGTGATCAGACATTATAATCATAATTCATATAGGATGAATTATATTAGTGAGGCAATTCTATAATTTATTACTAATATTTTTTACGCTGAGTATACACTAATAAATAGATATTAGATCAGAGGGTATGTGCATCGGCGTCTATGTCTTCGCTATATGACCGTTCTGTTCAAATAACATTGTGTTGTCTTTAGCGATTCAGTTTTAAATTTTGATCTCTGAACTCAAAATGAAAAAAAAACACTTTATTTTGGATACTTTCCAGCATCTCTATAAAAAAGATTTTTCTGGCCTTCCGTCTGCCAGACATAAGTTGTAGAGGGCATATCTTTGTCTTCTACGCTTAAGTTTGAAATGACATTTTCATTTTTCGGTTTTGTTTGTCATGTTCAAAGTTCAAGTATCATTTTCATTGCTAGACACGTACATAGAAGCAACAAAAAGTATGTAATTGTCGGCCTGTCTTCTATAGAGCAGCTATTCTTTTCATCACGATACATCATTTCGATAAGTAACGTAAAAAGTGTGACGAACCGTTATCTTCCAATATCACTTTTAAATGAATGAATGTATCCTTTTAGTGACTTATTCAATCATTTACAGCTTATCTCTTTCACGGTTTTTATAGATGACATATATATATATATATATATATAATGCACAATATATCATGAAATAAAAAGCCGATTTCGTTCCAATTAACGAATGTATTTTTTTACAAATGAAGAATTTTAATTTTATCAAATTACAGCAAATTGGTTGTAAAGCATTTTTTCTAAAACACTAAATGCCTACCCAATTTAAATGAAATAATAGTGCATTCTTACCTCTGTAATGTATAGTTTTTTAATAAATAATTTGTGTATATATATATATATATATATATATATATATATATATATATATATGAATGCGTGTTAGTGTATGTGTGTGATTTTGTGGGTATATTACCTCGAATTAATGTATAAAATATATCTTCTAGATCAAAATCCTACCAGAAATCAAATATATATATATATATGTCGAAGGTGCATTTGAAATGTAATCTGAAGTGTAACTATCATTTATATATTAACTAGCGGGGCTACCCGGCGTTGCTCGGGTCGTAAAGACATATAATTGAAGAAAAATCGCGTGTGTAACATCTTTCTATTCAAACTTCTATTTCTTCCCCTCCTTTATAGCCGTCTCTTTATTTTTCTACCTTTCTCTTCCCTGGTCGCCTCATTTCAACGCTACTTTCTAATTTTGCTTTTTGCGAAAGCTGCTTCTTCCCCACCATTTCTCCTACGTTGCACAGGGCAACAGTATGACATATTTCTATAAAAAGTACCACATCTATCTGCGCCTTCTATATAGGTACTTATCTCAGTCCCGGTGTTCATACTATATACATATCTATCGCCACCCCGGTGCACATACAATATACGTACCTATCGCCGCCCCGGGGCAGATGCTATATAAGTACCTATTGCCGCCCCAGTATGCATAATACATAAGTACCTATCTCTGCCCCGGTGCAAATGCTACATACGTACCTATCGCCACCCCAGTGCGAATGCTGCATACGTACCTATTGCCGCCCCGTCGCGAATGCTACATACGTACCTATCGCCGCCCCGTCGCGAATGCTACATACGTCCCTATCGCCGCCCCGGTTCAAATGCTAAATATGTTCCTATCGCCACCCCGGTTCGCGTGCTAAATACGTACCTATCGCCGCCCTGGTATACGTGCTGTATACGTACTGATCGCCGCCCAAGAGCGCATGCTAAATATATACCTATCACCGCTCTGGTGCGCAATCTATATACATACTTACTTCCATCCCTGTGCACATGCCATATAGTACTATCGCCCCATCTATGCACTACTATACACGTACCTATTGCTACCCTGGTGCACATACTATATATATACCTATCGCCGCCCCGTCGCGAATGCTACATACGTACCTATCGCCGCCCCGGTGCAAATGCTAAATACGTCCCTATCGCCGGCCTGATGCAGATGCTAAATATGTTCCTATCGCCGCCCTGTTGCGCGTGCTAAATACGTACCTATCGCCGCCCTGGTGTGCATGCTATATACGTACTGATCGCCGCCCCGGAGCGCATGCTAAATATATACTTATCACCGTCTTGGTGCGCATTCTATATACATACTTACTTCTATCCCTGTGCACATGTTATGTAGTACAATCGCTACCTCTATGCACTAGTATACACGTATATATTGCCACCCTGGTGCACATACTATATATATATACCTATCGCCGCATCGGTGCGCATACTATATTCGTATCTATCGCCGCCCCGGTGTGTATACTATATACTTACCTACGAAATATTTTAAGTTAACAAAAAAAAAAAAAATTGCCCGACCCCCTAAAAAGTTTGGCCCGACCCATACAATTTTACCCGACCCCTAATATCTCAAGCCGCACCCTCCAATTTTGTTTTACTCTCCCCCAACCCTGAGAAATATTTTGAGTTCAAAACAAAAAAAACAAAAAAATTTGGCCTGACCCCTAAAAAGTTCGGCCTGACCACCTAAAATTTTCCCTCACATTCATTCTCTCCAGCCCCCCATCCCAACTAATTTTTAACTCTCCCCCAACCCTGAGAAATATTTTGAGTTCAAAACACAAAAAAAAAGAAAAAAATTTGACCTGACCCCTAAAAAGTTCGGACTGACCCCTTAAATTTTCCCGACCCTTCAATCTCTCCATCCACCTTATTTTTCAGTCTCCCCCAACCCTGGGAAATATTTTGACTTAAAAAAAAAAATAAAATGTGGCCTTACCCCTAAAAAGTTCGGCCTGACCCCTAAAATTTTCCCCGAGCCTTCATTCTCTCCAGCCCCGCGTCCCAACTTATTTTTAACTCTCCCCCAACCAGGAGAAATATTTTGAGTTCAAAACAACAAAAAAAGAAAAAAATTTGGCCTGACCCCTAAAAAGTTCAGCCTGACCCCTAAAATTTTCCCCGACCCCTAATCTGTCCAGGCCCCGCATATTTTTGTTTAACTCTCTCCCCCAACCCTGAGAAATATTTTGAGTTCAAAACAACAAAAAAAGAAAAAAAATTGGCCTGACCCCTAAAAGGTTCGGCCTGACCCCTAATATTTTCCCCGACCCCTCAATTTCTCCAGTCCCCTACTTTTTCACTCTCCCCCAACCCTGAGAAATATTTTGAGTTCAAAACAAAAAAAACAAAAAAAACGTTTGGCCTGACCCCTAAAATATTCGGCCTGACCCCTAAAATGTTCCCGGACTGCTCAATCTCTCCAACCCTCCACCCCTAACTTGTTTTTCACTCTCCTCCAACCCTGAGAAATATTTTGAGTTCAACACAAAATAAAAGAAAAAAATTTGACCTGACCCCTAAAAAGTTCGGCCTGACTCCTAAAATTTACCCGGACCCCTCAATCTCTCCAGCCCCAAATCCCAACTTGTTTTTAACTCTCCCCCAACCCTGAGAAATATTTTGAGTTCAAAACAAAAAAAACAAAAAAATTTGGCCTTACCCCTAAAAAGTTCGGCCTGACCACCTAAAATTTTCCCTCACATTCATTCTCTCCAGCCCCCCCATCCCAACTAATTTTTAACTCTCCCCCAACCCTGAGAAATATTTTGAGTTCAAAACACAAAAAAAAAGAAAAAAATTTGACCTGACCCCTAAAAAGTTCGGACTGACCCCTTAAATTTTCCCGACCCTTCAATCTCTCCATCCACCTTATTTTTCAGTCTCCCCCAACCCTGGGAAATATTTTGACTTAAAAAAAAAAAAAAAATGTGGCCTTACCCCTAAAAAGTTCGGCCTGACCCCTAAAATTTTCCCCGAGCCCTCATTCTCTCCAGCCCCGCGTCCCAACTTATTTTTAACTCTCCCCCAACCAGGAGAAATATTTTGAGTTCAAAACAACAAAAAAAGAAAAAAATTTGGCCTGACCCCTAAAAAGTTCAGCCTGACCCCTAAAATTTTCCCCGACCCCTAATCTGTCCAGGCCCCGCATATTTTTGTTTAACTCTCTCCCCCAACCCTGAGAAATATTTTGAGTTCAAAACAACAAAAAAAGAAAAAAAATTGGCCTGACCCCTAAAAGGTTCGGCCTGACCCCTAATATTTTCCCCGACCCCTCAATTTCTCCAGTCCCCTACTTTTTCACTCTCCCCCAACCCTGAGAAATATTTTGAGTTCAAAACAAAAAAAACAAAAAAAACGTTTGGCCTGACCCCTAAAATATTCGGCCTGACCCCTAAAATGTTCCCGGACTGCTCAATCTCTCCAACCCTCCACCCCTAACTTGTTTTTCACTCTCCTCCAACCCTGAGAAATATTTTGAGTTCAACACAAAATAAAAGAAAAAAATTTGACCTGACCCCTAAAAAGTTCGGCCTGACTCCTAAAATTTACCCGGACCCCTCAATCTCTCCAGCCCCAAATCCCAACTTGTTTTTAACTCTCCTCCAACCCTGAGAAATATTTTGAGTTGAAAACAATAAAAAACAAAAAATGTGGCCTGCCCTTTAAAAAGTTCGGCCTGACCCCTAAAATTTACCCGGACCCCTCAATCTCTCCAGCCCCCAATCCCAACTTTTTTTTCACTCTCCCCCAACCTTGAGAAATATTTTGAGTTCAAAACAACAAAAAGAAAGAAAGAAATTTGGCCTGACCCCTAAAAAGTTCAGCCTGAAATCTAAAATTTTCCCCGACCCCTAATCTGTCCAGGCCCCGCATATTTTTGTTTAACTCTCTCCCCCAACCCTGAGAAATATTTTGAGTTCAAAACAACAAAAAAAGAAAAGAATTTGGCCTGACCCCTAAGAAGTTCGGCCTGACCCCTAAAATTTTCCCCGACCCCTCAATTTCTCCAGCCGCCTAATTTTTCACTCTCCCCCAACCCTGAGAAATATTTTGAGTTAAAAAAAAAAAAAAAAAAAGTTTGGCCTGACCCCTAAAATCTTCGGCCTAACCCCTAAAATGTTCCGGACTGCTCAATCTCTCCAGCCCTCCACCCCTAACTTGTTTTTCACTCTCCTCCAACCCTGAGAAATATTTTGAGTTCAACACAAAATAAAAGAAAAAAATTTGACCTGACCCCTAAAAAGTTCGGCCTGACCCCTGAAATTTACCCGGACCCCTCAATCTCTCCAGCCCCAAATCCCAACTAGTTTTTCACTCTCCTCCAACCCTGAGAAATATTTTGAGTTGAAAACAATAAAAAACAAAAAATGTGGCCTGCCCCTTAAAAAGTTCGGCCTGACCCCTAAAATTTACCCGGACCCCTCAATCTCTCCAGCCCCCAATCCCACCTTTTTTTTCACTCTCCCCCAACCCTGAGAAATATTTTGAGTTGAAAACAACAAAAAAAAAAGTTGGCCTGACCCCTAAAAACGTCGGCCTGACCCCTAAAATTTACCCGGACCCCTCAATCTCTCCAGCCCCCAATCCCAACTTGTTTTTCACTTTCCTCCAACACTGAGAAATATTTTAAGTTCAAAATAAAAAAAAAAGCAAAAAATTTGGCCTGCCCCTAAAAAGTTCAGCCTGACCCCTAAAATTTACCCGGACCCCTCAATCTCTCCAGCCCACCCTCCCAACTAATTTTCAACTCTCCCCCAACCCTGAGAAATATTTTGAGTTCAAAACAAAAAAAATGTTATTTAACATGTATACAAATATTAGTGAAAACACTGGAGGAGCATAATTATTTATCTTCTTACTTTACTTATTGAGACGTTATTTAACATGTATACAAATATAAGTGAAAACAATGGCGGAGCATAATTATTTTTATTCTACTTTAGTTATTGAGACGTCATTTAATATGTATACCAATATTAGTGAAAACAGTGGTTGAGCATAAGTATTTCTCTTCTTACTTTACTTATTGAGACGTATTTTAATATGTATACAGATATTAGTGAAAACAATGGCGGAGCATAATTATTTCTCTTACTATTCTTATTTAGACGTTATTTAATATGTATACAAATATATATGAAAACAATGGCGGAGCATAATTTTTCTCTTCTTACTTTACTTATTTAGACGTTATTTAATATGTATACAAATATTTGTAAAAACAATGGCGGAGCATAAATACGTATTCCTTATATTTTACTGATTGAGACATTATTAAATATATATGAAAATATTAGTGAAAACAATGGCGGAGCATAATTTAGTATTTCTATTTATTTCACTGATTGAGACGTTATTTAATATGTGTACAAATATTAGTGAAAACAATGGCGGAGCATAATTATTCATTCCGTTAATTTCACTAATTGAAACATTATTTAATATGTATACAAATATTAGTGAAAACAATGGCGGAGCATAATTATTTATTCCTTTAATTTAACTGATGTAGACCTTATTTAATATGTATACGTATATTAGTTAAAACAATAGCAGAGCATAATTATTTATTCCGTTAATTCCACTAATTGAGACATTATTTAATATGTATACAAATATTAGTGAAAACAATGGCGGAGCATAATTATTAATTTCTTTTAATTTCACTGATGTAGACGTTATTTTATATGTATACATATATTAATGAAAACAATGGCGGAGCATAATTATTTATTTGTTTACTTTCACTGATTGAGACATTATTAAATGTGTATACACATATTAGTGAAAACAATGGCGTCGCATAATTATGTATTCCTTTAATTTCACTGATTGAGACGTTATTTAATATTTATACAAATATTAGTGAAAACAATGGCGGCGCATAATTATTTATTCTGTTAATTTCACTAATTGAGACATTATTTAATATGTATACAAATATTAGTGAAAACAATGTCGGAGCATAATTATGTATTCCTTTAATTTCACTGATGTAGACGTTATTTAATATGTATACATATATTAGTGAAAACAATGGCCGAGCATATTTATTTATTTTTTAAATTTCACTGATTGAGACATTATATAATTATTATACAAATATTAGTGAAAACAATGGCGGCGCATAATTATGTATTCCTTTAATTTCATGTATTGAGACATTAGTGAAAACAATGGCGGAGCATAATTTTTTATTCCTTTTATTTCACTGATTGAGACGTTATTTAATAATTTCACAGATTGAGACATTATTTAATATATATACAAATATTAGTGGAAAACAATGGCGGAGCATAATTATTTATTCCGTTAATTTCACTAATTGAGATATTATTTAATATGTATACACATATTAGTGAAAACAATGGCGGAGCATAATTATTTATTCCTTTAATTTAACTGATGTAGACCTTATTTAATATGTATACGTATATTAGTTAAAACAATAGCAGAGCATAATTATTTATTCCGTTAATTCCACTAATTGAGACATTATTTAATATGTATACAAATATTAGTGAAAACATATGTATACAAACATTATTTATTCCTTTAATGTCACTGATTGAGACGTTATTTTATATGTAGGAAAACAATGGCGGAGCATAATTATTTATTTGTTTAATTTCACTAAATTAAGTCATCGATTTAGTACTTGCCATTATATGCTTAAGCTCGATTTTACAGCACCTGGTCACCATAAATCCTCACACATTTAGTACTGGCCACGCTATGCATTGCTTAACTTCTTCTTTTTGACCGATAATAATGACAACAGAACGTTCTTAACATTGTATTGTTTTATTCCCAGACAACGCCAAATACAAGGAGGTGTACTAAATCGCTTTGTCTTATTCCCCTCCTTTTTGTTAGGGCAATAGTCCGAAGAGAAATGAAAAAAAAATCAATAATAATGTGACGATGGCATAAAAATAGATATAAACCTATCACTATGACGTCATGTACCTATCAATGTGACGTCACGTGCACAAGATAACATTAAACATCGTGATCACTTAAACGAAAAAATGGCTATTTGACCCCTTAAAATGAATCTTTTTTTTATTTTTAGATATTATTTTCTCGAGGTTATGGCGGTTAAAATAATACCTGATTTTGGGGTGTTTGTATAGTATTTTTTAATTTTTAGCGAGACATACACACACACAGATTTTTGCCTTATATATATTGAGATTGAGATTGAGATTGAGATTATCCACGACAATTGTTAAATAATGTAAAAATGCTATTGCCTACAAATTTACTCTTTTATCTTCTGAGAATATACTTGATCATGTAAAATTTAATCCGAGTCCTTTTACTTTGGTAAAGCTTGTCTACAAATTATTAATAAATTATGGTTAATTGTATACAGATATAGAATTTGAAAAGAACAACGAGATTTAAGAGAACGCTCATCCATCATTTGTCCATTTGGGGATCATTAATTAAACTAGGGTAGTGTGAAACGTAAATCGAAGCTGAGAGGCGTCCACGCAACTTCATAAAAAGCTCGGTATGTCGGTGTTTTCGTCACTCGGTCTGTTTTTCGTCTTCCCGGTTGTCTGTTTATATGTCGCCTCAGTTTTAAATAGCATTACATGTATGCATCTTAGAATGTATGTACTTATGTGGTTTAAGTTCTTTAATTTTAAAAATATTTTATAATGGTCGACATTTAAAAAAAAACTTAGACGTAAGGGAGTACTGAAAATAAGGGTGAAAGTTTAGAGCGTCATCCTGAATAGGGGCTGTGCAGCAAGATGCCTGTTCACATTAGTGCAGTCGGGGTAACAGGGAGAAAGCAAGGAGTTTCAAATGCTGGTAGCTTGAAGTAGAAAGTTCTCCGGCATCTAGTGACGTCCACAACAGATAAATAGGAATTAGCTGACTGTCAGGTTTATCGAGTGCATTTAGATCGTAGGAGCACCAGATCAGCAAGTAAATAGGAGCACATTCAATTAGAGGTACTTGTAAAATAAGCACAAGGATGCAACATTACAGCGAGTTGATATGGGCTGGAGCTTTGTGGATAGTGAGAAACCTATTAAATTAGAGACTATTTTTAAGATCTTATCTAAGAGAGGGGCAGTGGATTGTGTACCAACCCATATGTGACATCAATACTCTATGCATGAACAGATGGTGGCTTTGTTGAGATATTGGATACTGTCAGATGCGAGAAGTTTTCTAGTACGATAGAGGGAGCACATATTCTTGCATCAGATTTGGTAATGTATTCTATGTATTTGTTATAATTCATGTTACTTGTGAATGTGAGTTCGATGAGTTTGGACGTTGGGCTCTCAGGTAAAGTGTTATTCACCATAAAATCGGTGGTTGAAGATGTTTTTCATAGTCTTTCATATTAAGGAGTTGTGTCTTAGCAGTCGTAAATGTTACCATGCTCTCATAACCCCATTCAACTACAGACGTGACATCACTTCCTAAGGATTGAACCATTATCTCAAATATGTGCGCGTCCGTGTTACCTACTGTTATATCGTAAGAATAACAATAAATAAATAAGAAACCCAAGACAAAAATAGAAAGGAATAGAAATTGTATTAAAAATACTTAATTAACATATGTTGGCCGCTATTGCTGGCTCTAGGCAGACGTGCTAAGCGGTTTGCTAAACGGTTATCATTGGTACGGGGAAAAAGTGTCGACCTTACGAATCCATCCTGTCAATATGGGTGAATCCGGATCCATCAACAACACCTCCCCCTTAAGATTTATTTTCTCGTGAAAATGTATCAATTCCTCTTTGGTCCAATTACTAGACGTTCTGTTGAAGTGCTCTTTCTTTTCGTTGGACGTTTTACTTCAGTAGCAGGAGTAGTAGTAAGGTTTTCAGGTATCGATACATCAAAAACATCATAAAGTACCTCCATTGTTTCCTCATGTGAGGTTTGTTTTTCAACGCATCTGCGTCTCGACTGATTTACATGACGCTTGTTTTCTTACTTCGAACCCCAAACCATGTACACCAGGCGTCCTATTCTCCTGATGACAATATTGTCTTGCCAGAACATTTTACCATTTTCTGTAATTCTTTAAACCTACTTTTTCACCAACATTAAAATGTCTGGTCTTACCATCCGTGTTTTTAAAATGTGTTTTCTTCACTAGCAACAATCTCTCAAATTAGTTTCAATTTTTCTTGCGATATCCGCCTGTAACATATTTGCCGCAATGTGTCTGTTCGGCGTGACCCTGTAAACCCTAAAGAATTGTTGGATCATCCACTCATCGTTTACTTCACCTCCAGCTTTTCTTAATGCCCTTGTGAAGGAATCTACAAACCTCTCTGCCCGCCCGTTACTTCTCGGTTGGTAAACAGGTGTAGTAAAATGTTTTACCCCAAAGTTTTTGCAAAACATGTATAACTCTCCTAAAGTGAATCCCATTATCTGTGACAATTTCATCAGATAATCCAAACCTGGAAAAAATTCATGGTCATTCACTGAAATAAGAAGTAATACGAGCGAGGAGAACAGAGGTAAAAAAGGACACAACACGATGTTACTTGGTAGGTCGCCCGGTGCATAAGGACGATTACGCGTAAGCTTCTGTTTATATACATCAGAAAGAACAAGGGAGATAATTACAGATTACACATGATTACAGTGCAAGGGAAATAACCGTTGTCATTTCCAAAATGTACGATTAAATATTACAGCAGATTTTGAACTTTTGCATTTCAGAATACCTGGCTATTTTGTTTTAACTAACCACTACAATAAAATAATATGCACCATTTAGCGGTCCAGCAAAGTCTAGATCTAGTGTACACTAGGCGTGCCCACTTTTTTTCTATGATGCTCTCATTATTGGTGGTGCTTTAGCTACGAGAGCACAACCTCTATACCTGGCTAAAAAACTATGAACGCATAACCGCTATTTTGGGGACATTTCTTGGTGATTACAATGAAAAGTCTTTAACAGTCGTACATAAAAAGTTCGTTATTATTACCGGCGAGATTATATTTCCCCTTTGTTTTCACTTCACTTTTTCTATAATGTTTTTAATAAAATGATCTCTTTTAGATTTTATGTGTATTTCTTGCGTAATCACTAAGAGTTCACGTACGGTGCTAGCAACTACTTCTTTTATTTCACTTTCAGGTTTGAGTGATGCGATTGCCGTATCTTCCATTGATTCACAATATTTCGCAATTAATCGGGGTAAGCCACCGCATGGCCTAATTTCTTTGAAGGACTATATTCCCTTTTGGAACTATAATTTAGCAGAATACCTATCGCTGTAATCTATTTGCTGTATGATATGGAGTTATTTTCTTTGACCGAAAATTGAAAGTAATGGACGATGATCCGTCTATAAAATAAATTTACAGCTATGGATAAATTTGTGAATTGTTTTAATCCCAAGAATGATGGATACACTTTTCTTTCTCGATCTGGCTATAGTTTTTCTCAACCGAGATTAAACCTCTGCTCGCATAAGCAATGACTTTTGTGCCCCTAAATTGTCTTCATGGAGTAGTACGGCTTCGATGCCGTAATTACTTGCATCAGTAGCCAAAATTATTTCTAATTTTGGGTGATAATGTGTCAAAAAAGTTCTGATGTAAGCACATCCTTTAGCTTTTCAATAACATGCTGGCAATTTTTTTATTCATAGCGATATTTCATCTTTTTTAACAATGTGTTCAACGGGGAACGGAAATCATGCATAGTATTTGTATATATCGTATAATACTTAGAAGACCTAGAAATGCTTGCGATTCAGCAACTTTCGTCGGGGCGGGTATATTTTTTTTATGATCACTGATCTAGTACCTCTGCGTCTGGCTAATAGACAAGAAAAGTGCAATGGTTATGCGAATATTTTTGGTTTGCAAACCGGATATTTTTTTCGAGACTCCAGATCTAAAAAGTCTGTCGATCCAGCAACGGTCTAAGACGTAAGTAGTCAGTAGCGCAGTTTTCATATCAGAGTTTTCCTTTTCCTATTCTAGTGACACTACATCGAGTGGAATCATCCTGGACCGGTGTACTAGTCAGGTATTCAAGATCCCCACAGGTATTCACAGAAAACTTTCATATATATATATATATATATATATATATATATATATATATATATATATATATATATATATATATATATATGAAGAAGAATGGAAAGGAATTAGAGAAGCAAAAGCCAAAATTTAACTTGAATAAATTGCCTTTTTGCGGAATATACCTTGCTCTGACAAAATGAATTGAATTTTGTTTTGGCTTTTGCTTCTCTAATTCCTTTCCATTCTTCTTCATATCTACCTGCTCTATCCTGGATATTGAGCTGTATACTCTTCACAATAGGTTTTACCTTTCCTAAAAGTTCGCTTTTAGTACACCTCTTTATATATATATATATATATATATATAGAGAGAGAGAGAGAGAGAGAGATATTGAGAGAGAGAGAGAATAGGTGTTGTCTCTTTCCAAATAAAAACAAACAAACTTTAAAATATGTCCCCCTCTCATAATGGAGGTAAGAAGGCGGTAATTGCAAGTGTAGAAAGCTTTGTTTTATTTATTCATATCTTTAACAAATAAAATATGATTACAAAAATACATAACTAACTAACCCATAAATAAAATAAAATAAAGAAAATTCAAAAATAGATAAATAAATTGGCACTTATCTATGTCTGTTTTTATTCGAAGACACCAATTTTTGACATTAATTCATAGAGACGACCTTATTTATAGAGAGATGAGGGTAGACTTCAGTTGGGTGTCTATAACCAACACTTTCGATTTTATATATATATATATATATATATATATATATATATATATATATATATATATATATATATATATATATATACATGGTACACTTTTAAAATAATTTACGCCCACAATAATCGTGAATTATCTTAACGTTGTTTCTTATTACTTTCATGTGGCTTTTGTAGATAAACTGAGGTCCCGTTACACTGTTAACCACAACCTGTTTATCTGATATAATTGATTCTCAGTAAGAGTTATTGTTTTCAACATTCGAAAGATCTTTTCTCGAATGTTAGAGCCTTCCTCTTCGTCCTGGTCTCGTATAGGTTAGCACTAATTTTTCAAACAAGGTTTTATCATTCCTTAAAAGAATTGCTTTTGCTGACGTAATGGACGATTGAACATTGTTATTTGGGGTCCAATTTTATACCTGCAAACTATATTTAATATGCTTTTCGGTAGGTGTGATCTTCGTTTTCTTAAAAGCGCTTTTAAAAGTATCCACACAACGATCTCATAACCATGGCTTTTCGCATGGTACGGCGCAATCATGATATGCTCCACTATGAATGTTTAACAGAATAGTTTCAATTCACGAAACGAAAGTTACGTTCCGTTGTCTGATATTATATCGTTAATTCACTTAACGAGGCGAACAATAATTTTAACATTCCAAAAGTTACTTTTTTACATTTTAATATTTCCGGTTCTTTTATGTTTTTTTCTTCTGCTTCTAACGCCTTTTGTTTTTATTTCCCTGAGTGTTAACGCAATCTACTTAATGGCGTTACACAATGTATTTTTTTTACTTCTGCCTCCCTTTTGTAAGGAGTCAATCACTGTGTCCTGAAGGGGTTCAGCATATTTTGGGATAAGCCTTTTTAATCCGTCAGCATGACTACTTTTTGCTGATAGGAGAAAATCCATTTTTTAATTGTAATTGATGAAAATGGTTTCCAATAACTGCAGTATGTGTACAGTATTCGTTGGTAATCAATTTGCTAGCCCATAAATCGTTAGCAGTGGCGTGTTGTCCGTTGTGAACACAAACTATATTCCGTAGACAAATCGATAATGTTTGATGTCTTCAAAAGTAATACTAAATGTGAGTAAGCTACCAGACGCTTGGGAGATATGTTTTAGCGATAAGTCTTCTATTTTGTGTAATATAAAAGATCCAATTCCATACGAGCTAGAATGAATAGGCACAAAGATTTCAAGATTCGGATTGTAGTGCGTCAAACAATTTTCTGAAGTGGAATATATTTTTTTCAAATGCCTCGTGCCATTCTGTCGTCCAAACCCAATCTTTTTCTTTTTTTAATAACTCATCGGGAAAAGGTCGCAAACAGTACATGTTTGGAATAAACAAATTGTAATAATTTTCTTAATCAAGAAAACTTTGTAGTGACGATACGTTTTCCGGAGATGGCATATTTTCTATCGCAGTAGAACGCTCTGGGTCTAGTATACTACCATCTTTGTATATAATTTGACCAGAATATTGTATTTTTTCTATGAGAAAATCGCATTCCCATCATTCTTTAGTTTAAATCCATAGTCCTGAATTTTCTTAAATAATGTGGGTATTTGTAATTTAAGATGTTCGAGACTTCAATTGACAACTACAAAGTTATTTAGGTAGTATGTTGCATATTACAGTCCGATAAGCAATGTGTTCATTACTTGTTAGAAAAGGTATTGTGCAACCTAAACCCCAGATAGTAATCGTTCTAATGTGTGCAACACCCTATCGGAATTCATACAAAGTTGATTTGATCACCGATCATCCACACATGCTTATTCTTCACTAGCTTGTCATGAGTCCAGGGGAGTGAATGCTGAGCGTAGGTTTTCTTACAGGTTTGGTTTGTCTAGAAATCATTCTAACTTTCTCTGAATTTTATTATTATGATTCTACAAATCCACACACAAACACTTTACTATTTCCTATAGCAACATTGGAGGTCTCAAAGTTATACTTTAGTGCAAAATCTTCGATCTTGAAATGTTTTCATTGTGTCGCGTGAAAAAAAATGAAAATCTAAACATTTAAACATATAGTATAATAAAAATAAAAACACTTTCTCATATGAGGAAAACATCTGTTCAAAGAGATTAGTCGTTTTCGTTTATTTGTATTGTCTATATTGTCACTGAAAGTTTCATCTATAGATATAAATTTATCCTAGTTAGCAATATATAAGAAACCACATACGGAATACGTAACTGCTTCTTACGAGCTAATTATGTGTTTTCTCTTTCCACATTGATTACTAAATGATGTTTAAAGTACATTTTATTGAATGAACTACGACGATTAATGATTTTTCATTGTTTGTTGTACTTTAACACGATTTTCAAAATACATTTGTGATAAAGTTTTACATGGAAGACATAAAAGTTTAGTTATATTATTTTCTTTTCTAATTAAATTTGTTATTTAAATAGTAATTCTCATAAATATTTGATAGCCAGGTCCGATTACGCTGATTATATATATAAATGAAACGACAAATTCTTGAAAAAAAATCATGTCCGTACGTAATACTAACTTGTAGTACATATATACATATACGTACACACACAGGTATAGATACATACCCCTGTCTATGATAACATATTATATAATAATTTTGTAACTAAAATAGCTTAATACTTAAACATTAGTAAAAATGTACTTCCCATCAAGCCAAATTAAAAAAAATATATATTTATTATAGCAAACTTAAAACCTCTAACGTGTTTATCATAAAAAACTATCCCCTTACACCCGGGTTTTGCATGGCTTAAAATCGTATAGGAATTTAAATGTTTTAAGAAACTGTATTTCCGACGATAAAGAAATAATAGACACGTAGGCTTTACTACCACAATTCTTTCGTGCCGTTTCGCTATGCACATTCCTGGCACTAGCACAACAGCCCAGCATCGAAAAACTAATCATTCTTGCCCCCGTTCGCAACTTCGAACATTTAGATTTACAATAAAACTGTATTAGAATATGAATATAACAAGCAACAACTACAGAAGCATTACATATAAAAACAACAAAAAACAGCAATTAATAACAATAATTTGGATAACAGTAAAACTATCTAAAAAAATGTAATCTTAATAATAATACTATATTAATCCAAAAATCACACATTTCCCGCTCAAACCCCTTTTAGTCATTTCAAAATACATGATGTTTACTCGATACCCACCCACTGGAGATTGCTATGGAAGAGAATTGAAAGTAATATGGTGCACAACGAGTACGGTACATTAATCTTCCAATTTCAGCTATTAATACGAATATTAATCAGGACCTCAGAAGAGAACAAAGAAAATATATCAAGACACAATTTATCTCAATTATTTTCCGAAATATTTCTTCAAGCAAATATGTTGGCAACACACACACACACATATATATATATATACATATATATATATATATATATATATATATATATATATATATATATATATATATATATATATATATGTATATATATATGTATATATATATATTGTAGGTGCATTTAGGCAGCATATTTTCATTGAGACATACGTTATTGTATAACACGGAATTTCTATTTTAAATTAGTTTTAATAATTTCTCTATCATACAGAAAATCATACGTGTATTTCTGTCGAATTATCGGATATTGGTTTTGTAAATGTGTTTCATTCCATTTATTGCGACTCTCTTAATCGCTTTCAGGTCGTTTGTTGGATTTGCTTAGTCATGTCTGCTGAGTCCGAACTGTGCTGCAATTGATAGCTTTTTAAAATGAAATATAATTTCAGTTCATATCTAATGAATACGTAAGCGTTAACACATTTATTTTTATACCACATTCTACTTTAAACATATAAGCTATACAAATTTATATAGTATTGATTTATTATTTATTAGCATTAGGTAACGTATATGAGGAGTTAAAATGTTCAATACATTATCCTAATCAGGTCAAGGTGGTGTAAGCTTTCTGTGTGAGGAAAAGAAGTCAATTATATTTTAGCGGAAATTACATTGGGCTTGTCTACTAGCAGGACTGAACTGAGAAATATCATGAAAAAACTATAATATAATTAAGCAGTATAAGGTTTAAATATAACTAGCCTTACTCTAACCCTAACCCTTTTTCTTTCTTTCCCTTTTCAGCCACTACATTTTATTAGAGTGATAACTTTCTGTGAAAAATTTGATTATAAAAATTGTATTGATTTATTATATCTTCGTGAGAAAAAATAATGTTTCTAAATTAAGTCCTTCAAATATCAATTGGCACCCTCTGAAAATGTTCTCTTCATTCCAAGATAAAGGTACGCTCGTATCGACACGCACACACACGCACACACACGCATATATATATATATATATATATATATATATATATATATATATATATACACAGAGAGAGAGAGAGACATGCTCAGTTACAGAAAAACGTATATTCGAATCTAACAATATACTCATGTCATAGCAATGGAGATTTGTATGAACGAATCAATTAAAATAGATATTATAATATATGCGTTATCTATTGAATTACTATCTCAAAGAGATACATTAAGCGAGATACATTTTGGTAAGCCACAAATACATCAAAATAGCTGGTATTTTTGTAAACATGTAGTCGTCTTCCTGTCTTGAACTAATCATTGTAAATGCCCTTATTAAGAAATAGAAGTAGTTTCTTTTTATTTCAATGTTCATGCATATATAATTATCAGTCCACATAGGTAATGGTTTATTTTTACATTAATATTTCATATACTGGTCTTTGTAATAGAAACGATCAATCAATAGTACATTCATATTCAGCCATTCATCGTTCATTTTTTGTTATGCAACTTAATACATATTTCTGAATGAGATGCTATATTCGCAAAACTCTGAAGAATGTTATATAAAGAGAACAAATAAGGGATGTAATGAATGAACGTAATTGGTTCCCTCTAACGATAACCGGGATTCATATATAGAGATGAGACCTACAAGGTATAAGTTGTTTCTAGTGACCTACATTCACTTCAAGGAAAAAACTTTTACAAATGTACAAGCGTTGCTCGTCTCATATCTCACAAAACATTATTCTTTAAACATAAAAATATGTGTATTTCATGGATATCATTCATTGCATGATATAAAAGTGTTTCTCAAACTACATTATTCTAGTAAATGGAACGGCCACAAACACAGTCACTGATCGGGAAATGTAATTCGCTCTCCTCAGGTAATTCGTTTTGATGTTAATTGAAAAGAAAACAAAAGAAAACTGTTTATTTTTTAACTACTTAATTTACGTTTTTCTTTGCTACTTTTTACTGCTTTTCTAGTTTTTGTGCAATCATCCATATTTAGTACGTACAAAGAAACTGCCAATTTCTGGATGACCTGCTAACTAAGTTTCTGTCAAAATATCCAATAGTATTATTAAAGCAAAATTGTCAATATATACTTTCATAGTCCGCATTTAGAAGGGCCCCACTATAGTTTGTGATGCCGCTTTGCAGATGAGTTATAGTTTGGTGATTGATTCAATATATATCATTTTAAATAGCCCCATAGAAAGATATCTGAGGTGGCTATAGTCCGATTGATGTTAAAAACATTCAGGATCACATCTCTTACTGATGAGATGTTTACCAAGGGTGCACCACATTTCATTGCACGGAGATGAAACTAATACTATTGGAACTTCATTGCTGAATTTGGTATACAAGTTAGAAATATACTGACTAACAGTTTGTTATCTTTGGGAATAATTATACTACTATCGTTCAAACACATGGTAAACAGAAGACCTTTCATCATTGTTCAATGCCATTTAGTTAAATTAGTTTACCCCAAACAAAGCAAGTTGCCATTGTAGACGTAAGGGCTACTGAGAAGTAGAGTGAAAGTTTGCGGCTCATCCTAAATTCGGAGCTGTGTAGCGAGACACTTGTCCATATTAGTTAAAAATGTCTGCATGTCGGTACACTCGGGGAAAGAGGGAACAGGAAGGGAGTTCTGAAGGTTGGCAGCTTATAGAAAAAGGCTATTGGAATAGCAGGCTCTTTGGCATCTGTGGACCTCCAAAATGAGTGAATAGGATTTAGCTGATTGTCATGATTGGGTGTGTGTATTTACATCGAGGAGGCACCAAAGAAGTTAGTTCATCGGTACACATTCCATTGAAGTACTTGTACAGAACAACAGCACATATGCAACATTGCGGCGACTAAACAGGGGCTGGAGCATGATAGATAGTAAGGGACCTATTAAATTAACGACTCTTTTTTACGTGGTCTAAGAGGGAGAGCTTAGTGTATGTTGATCCAACCGAGATGCGACAACAATACTCCATGCATGGTCTGATAAGTGGCTTTGTAGATATATATGGAACTGTCTGGGGTGAGTAGTGTTCATCAGCCTTTGCAATGTGTTCTATGTATTTGTTTTAAGTCATGTTACATGTGAATCTAAAGCCGAGAAGTTTAAACATTAGAAATTCAGGTAGGGTGCAATTTGCCATGCTAATCGGTGGTTCAAGAAGTTGCGTGTAGTTGTTGAAGGAAAGTAGCATTGTCTTGGTAGCATTAAATGTTACCAACTGGTTTTAACAACATCCTACTAAATTTCCCCGAACATTTACACGTCCGTTTTACTCGCATGGCGAAGGTAGAGCGTGGTGTCGTCAGACAATATACCCACCTGAGACACAATGTCATCAGAGAGGTCGTATATGAAGATCAGGAAAATAGAGGTCTAAGTATCAATCTCCTAGGTACACCGGCATTTATGTGATGATGTTTGGATATACGGCTATCGAGGACAACCTGGATGTTTCTTTAAGTTAGAAAATATATACTTATATTTAACATGTGTCTAATAATACCATATGAGCTATTTTTTATGAGCAGACTTTATGCCAGACCTTGTCAGTAATGTTAATATATAAAGCGATACCGCCTTTGTTTCATCTGCCTTGTCTTATGTATGCTATACGCCTTCAGGAATGTCCGTTAGGATATCTGCAGTACACCGTTCTTGTCTAAATTTATACTGATCGCCAGAGGGAAGTTTAGCATTGACAAAATCACGGACTATAGCTAGATTGATTAAGGATTCAAAGATTTTAGCGGAAAGCGAGAGTATACTGATGCAGCGATAATTCGGATGGTCAGTTGTATCCCCATAATTGTTGAAGACTGGTACACAGAACATTTTCTAGCTATCAAGGACGCAATATTTGGAAAGGCATTTGTTGTAGAGTTTGGAGAGGAAATGGGGCAGTTCAGCAGATTATTTCTTTATTACTATTTCTGGTATAAGATCAGGCCCACATGTTTTTGAGGTGTCATGATTTTTATGATGTCCTGGACATGAAGTAAGGGTGATGGTAAGGTTATCAAGATGACTTCAAGCCATCAATAGAAAATTTGGGAATGGTGTGGTTTGCGGAGTCCAAAGTGAGGTTTAAGCCGAATAGGTGGACAAGTAGTTGAGCGTTATCAGTTGCTGTGAAACGACATCATTTTAGTTGGATAGCGGAGGAATTGTTGATTGCCTATTGTTCACCACCCTATCGAAGATTTTCCAGACATGACGATTACCTTGTTGTTCTGACTAAATGCGTTTACTGGTAATCTCTGCGTACTTTCTCTGTGCTTCATCTATTAGATTCTTACAATAATTTCGTGACAGTTAAAGTGGCTTTCTATTTGTAGTTGTCTTATGGCGGTTTAATTATCGGAGTTCTTTCTGCTCTGAACAATAGCAGCTGCACAATTTTTGGTAGACCATTGTGGAGAGTACGGGATGCTGTAGAATTTCCGCATGGGGGCATGTGCTTCTATGCCTGATTTGACACATTCAGTTTACGCTTTAGTTACCTGAACAGCAGGGAGGGATAAAGTGAGACTATATGGGGCGTCTCTGGTTTGATTCCTGATTGATTCCCAATTAGCCAACTTGTAGCATCTCGTCGTTTTGAGAAACAGCTCATCAGCTTTGGGACGAGATTTCAGGCTGATATCAATCATTACCACAAGGTGGTCAGCGTTCCTAAGCGGGCTGTAGGCATTAAGGTCAAGAACAGGTCGGGGAATTGACAGTTTGTGATACCTCATAATTTTGAAAACGGGTATTAACATAATTAGAGGTGCTCGGATTTATAAGTAAATGACTACACAGAAAATAGGATGAAACTCTTTAAACACCACAACATAATGATGAGTCTTCAACAGTAAATCACTCCATGACTAACAAGATGAAACTTTAATATTTATACATATGGTTATCACAACATTTCTCTAATTAATAAGTGTTGACATTCCTATTGTTTAATGATACGAATTTTAAATCTCTTCTTGGTGGCAGAGGATTTTGCTTTACTGATACTGATCTACATATACCCACCATACATATATATTTTGCGATAACAAATCTTATTGTTCTTAAATTCCAACATATCATAACATATTTCATATCGTTTTTATAATGTATATTTTCTTCCACAACATCTATTGACAGGACACATACTTTACACACATGGCGAGAGAAGACTTTTATTTTCATAAAATGTATTTTTAACACATTTGAATCTTCTTCCCTTATCGATGTCGACATGTGCTATTACAAACGTAAAGTGTTGAAAACCCCATTTAAATACGGTTCAGTGGTTAAGGAATATGAACATCTTTGCAGGAAAAAAGGTTTGTATTTGTTGGAAACAAAAAGTAATTCATAAACAAATTATTTTCTAAAATAATGGATTATACGTGATATTTGAAGACGCATTCATTTCCATCCATACGAGTTTTTTTCTCCACAATCGACACTTTATAATGTAATAAAACCAAAGGTCGAACAGGTTATTACTATGCCATTACACCCCCACTCCCACACCCCCACACCCCCACACCCCCACACACACATATATATATATATATATATATATATATATATATATATATATAAAGAGAGAAAATATATATAGTCTTGGAAGTTTCTCAATCATTAAAACTATTTTTTTTAAACCAAAAAAAAAACCTTAAGTCCCAAGTCGTTCAGTGGAAAATCACTCGTGTAAGTCAATTTTACTTTTACAGTTATTATATTAGTTTGCTTCTAACATTATTTAAGGGATCATTAGTTGTTTACCATGAAAAACTGTTATATATTACAGGTATTGTATTAGTTTCTGTAGATAATCAGTTGAAACTCAAGTGTTTATAAAAAGTGCTCAATAACAAGTAGAGCTGTTTATAAGTATACATTTTTATTTATACAAACATTACTGGTTACATATGTGCATAGATGTTTTGATTGCACTCTTCGCAGAAAGTCAACCTCATCAGACCAAGGGAATCCTTGGTCTGATGAGGTTTACTTTGTTTGTATAAATGTAAATTTATACTAATATACATATATATATATATATATATATATATATATATATATATATATATATATATATATTCAATGTGGCATTTTCGAATGATTTTCCTCAAAAATATTGTAACAGCAAAATATATCCAGCGTTTGACAATTACAATGAATGCACACACGAATACATTTGATTTGAACAAATAGTTGTTTTTAAATTATTTTTTTCATGAGACATCTATGGGTGTGCTATTAAGATAACACACCCATATATGTCTAGTTGAACATTTTTCTTAATCAATGATACATATATAAGTTCAATTGCAAGTTATTGCATGGGAAATCTCCCATTGATTCCGATTGGATGCATAACCTTGCATGACTATCATTACATAATTATAAGAATACCTTAGAAGATAAAACTAGTATTCGATAAACATTTCACTGTTTTCAACAGAAATAATATGTATGAAATATGTATAATCTTAATACAAATTGCAAAGTGTCTGGTTAACCCGTACTATTTGAGAATATTCAGAATGCTTAGAGAGGATCAACCTTAAAACGTAAACAACGACACACACACATGTACATTATATATATATATATATATATATATATATATATATGTATATATATATATATAAAGAGAGAGAGAAAGAGAGATACAGACAGGCAGACAGACAGAGACAGAGACAGAGACAGAAAGAGAGGAAGGCAGAGAGAAATATATATATATATATATATATATATACATATATATATATATATATATGTATATATATATATATACAAATTGTTGTTTTGTATATATATACTACAATTTAATATATAGTGACATATATATATATATATATATATATATATTTACTTGTATCATGAAATATAGTATTACGTATAAATTATTTCCAAAATTAATTTAAGAATTTAAGTGACGTTCATAACACAGATCTAAAACCAATGCATAAAATAACACTGCAATTAAAAAAGGAACAAAGCGATCAAAACAGAATAAATAGAAATACTTTTCTTTAAATGTTTGCTGAAAAGTAAACTACTGTTTTAAATTTGTGGGCAAACTACTAAAGTTATACAATAACAAGGAATTTATGAAATCAATAGAGTTTTAAAACGCGTCTTTTTCCTTCTTCCCACCACTAATTACACTTGTCTTCTTTATCTATAAATAAACGTCATTTAGTGGCATAATGTTTTACTGTTCACAGCCCACAAGTGTCTAACCATTATGAAAGCGTTCCACAAAAATAATAGCTAAGTTTTCTTAACGATCTTTTTCTTCTGCATTTTATTTATATCTGCATTAATTCCTATTTTTTTCTATTATCTTACCGTATTTCTGCATTAACTTAAGCTATGCTAAGTAAATTCTAATTCGTATCTTAACAGAGTCAATGCTAAAATTATGCTCGTGCCGGTATATTCTAAAATTCGTTAGCAAACCACTAGAAGAATGAAATAAAAAGAATAGTCTTCATTATTTATAAGTAAACGACACTTGGTGGTATTAGATGTTATCTTTCACAGTCCACAAGGGTCCAAATGCGTTAAAAAGATCATAGATACGTGCTCTTATCTTTTTGTTTTCTTTGTATATCATCTTACATTTTCTATAATCTCTGAGAGGTGACATGTAAACTTATTTTATCTATTTTATATACACACACACACACACACATATATATATATATATATATATATATATATATATATATATATATATATATATATATATATATATATATATATAGACAGCAAGTTATTACTCAAACAGGCTTTGTTGAACAACACGGAATTTTCGCATTTGCATAACTTCTTTTTAAGGTGTTCGAAGCGTCGAGCGATCTTTCGGGTTTCAAACGGCAGTCTATATACTATTTAGCCATTTCTATAGCGCTTTCGACAATAACTGAAGTCTTCTCATTTAATTAATAAAACATACTTCTGAGGACGACCAAGAATGTCGAAAGCGCTAGAGCAATGGCCGAATTACAAACAATCGGCGAAGTACTATATGGACTGCCGCCTGACACCCTAAAGATTGCTCGATGCGTCGAAAACCTTAAAAAGGAGTTATCCAAATGCGAAAATTCCGTGTTGTTGAACAAAGCCTGTTTAAGAAATCATATATACAGGGTGGGCAAAAATAAGGGTACTATTTTGAAAAATTCATAACTTTTTTATTTATTGATTTAAAAAAATTTTTTTTTTTAGAATAAGTAAAGGACCCCTTCCGAAGCAAGCATGAGCCGTATTAGCCCTAAGGAACGTACCCTCATTTAGAAAACATTATTTTTGCTTAAAAAACTCAAAACAGTGTAAAAAACAATACTTTAGTTTTTGTAAGTTTTAAGAAGTGTTTTTCGGCTAAAATTTGTTTTGTTTATTTCAAAAAATCTCGGAAGGGTCAGTCTACACACACATAAAGTTTGGTGAGTTTAACTTTTATTTTGTGGACGTTATTCAAATTCAGGTTATTCAAATTTAAAGATAGGACCCTTATTTTGGCCCACCCTGTATATATATATATATATATATATATATATATATATATATATATATATATGTATGTGTGTGTGTGTGTGTGTATTTTATTTAACGGCGGAGGCTCTGAAATACTTGATTATAACACAGGCCCGTTATCACCCTTTTTGGTGTGATGTACTCGTAGATCTTGTCAGGTTTTCTTTTAAAGGAGCAGGAAGAGTTTGACATAAAAAATGTGCTACTGACTTATTACATCTTGGTAGCAAAAACACGAAGTTATTCGCCTTGTTTGCTGACTAGGACAGTGAGCGTCGACTCTCTTTCTCTCTATTTGGGCAACATTGGGAACAATTGTGTCACTAAGTCTCACATGATTAGCCTGAGTCGCTTATATTCCGACACGTTGAGGGTAAATGTTAGATAGCTTGTCTGGCTGCTATTTCCGAATATTTTTTTTTATTCTAGAAAGATGTTTATACTTACATGGGTAGCTTATAATATCTTATTCAAATTAAATGTGTTAACCGAAAGTTTGATGACTACAAGTTCCATTTTATGATATTTACTCCTTAAAATGTTAAGCGGTTTGTTTCACTATTTGATAAGAGTGTGAATTGTATTGACTGTCTGTTAAATTATTACCTTTTAGTTATAAGCGGTAGCCAGCTATGTAACATGTGAGAACGCCATTCTTGCTCTGAATGGGGATTAGTTAGTGGTTTCGCTTTAAGAGTAAGTTATAGTAATGTTGATCTCGATTAATTATGAAGAATATTTCTAAATAGCAATGCGAGTAAATAAGTAATAGATAACAAGGGAAACTACCCATTAACAAATTAATTAAGCATTCTTTCGCTAATCATGTTTCGTTATTATGTGGGATTATTGAACATATCATTTCTAAGTGAGATAATTATGCATCGAGCGAATCTCTCATACATCGATTTCTATAATATATTGAACGATGAACTATTGTATTTTTTTCTATTCATAATCGTAAGAATGTATTCAGGATACAGATTTTAAAATGTTGATTTAACTTAATTACAGCAGGTATTTGTAAATCGGTAAATTAATGAATATCCTGTATAATAGACAGACATTTATTAAATATTATCCTGTGATTGTTTTATGTTGTTTCTGTTAAATTGGTGTTTCATATTTTAGGTTAGAGTTGTTGGAATATCTGCCGATTTTCTGGTGCATGCCAGCCGGTATAAATATAGTTATGTCTGCTCGTATCTGGACGATCCATTCGTCGAGATGTGTAGTTTTTATTCCGATGATGTTATGTATAGTGTTTACAATCTTGCCAGACGATTTTTTTATGCAGGCATATTTTTAAAAAATATTGAATTTGTCACTGATACATAATTAATTCGTAAGTATTCGGGAAAAAAACATCAACGATATCTACAGTAATGAGAGTCTAACTAAAAAAAGACAGGAATCACAATGATAGATCAATTGTAAATTACTCTGTAAGTAATTCAATATTATAGTGCGTATTCTGTATCACCTATATATATCTAAATGAATAAATGCCAAACTTTTTTCATTTATCACTCTTATATTACCATAAAAAAACGGGTCAGTGCTAATTAAATCAATCATACACCTCAGTATTTTAAAATATTGTACATATAAATCGTAGAGACAAAAGGCACACATACCTCTTTCCATGCCTAATTTGCATAACTATTTTTAAACACTTCATAATTAAGTGATGTTTGGTGTCATTCAGTCGTAATTTTATCGTCATGGGAATTCAATACATATGCAATATGTCTGTCGTTATTAATAGTAATAAATTAAAGTAATTTAATACAAAAAGGATAAATGATTAAATCTTACTTTAAATATTAAAGTAATCTAAACCGGAGAGAAAAATGGTGGATTTACGACGGTCACGGACAGATACACAGGCATGAAAATTAGTTGTGAAAATGGTGGAAAAATTGACTGATTGCACCCATCTTCCTCCCCCCAGTTGGCGACGCCATAGGAAAGTGTGTCTGACTGCTTCTTTCCGTTAGTGACCGACGACACATTTGTTTTATGCTTTTAATAAATAAAATTAGAGAAACCACACACACACGCATACACAGAGCGAATTGATTTACTCCTTCTGTGCATGTTTTGCAAGGGCGAAATTAAGAAAATATTAATAAGTTACAAAACCTTATAAATGAAATGTTTAAAACTTAACACATTGGTTCTAAGGATTTCGAGTTGCGAACTTTGCGAAACGATTGCGAGATGGCAAACCTAGCTAATATATATATATATATATATATATATATATATATATATATATATATATATATATATATATATATATATTATATACAGTTTAGTACCGTGAAAATTAAAATATATATAAAGTTGCATGCTTTACAAGTTTGATAATTTAGATAGTAAAACAGTAAAATAAATCTAAAAAGGTCCTTTAAACATAAGTATTAACAGAGAAATACTATCATATCAGTAGGAGAAACAAATTATTTAAAAATAAAAGCGTTACAATTCATATAGAAAATCTGAAATAATTTATTATTCCAAAGGTAAAAAGGGAATAGGATCAGACATATCTGTGTACAAAGTTCCTCAATATATGAACTGATATATTGCGATGGTTCGGGATGTAGCATCTATTCGAATATTGAATCAGAAACTGTCCAAGTTGAATATACTAAAATGCAAAACATGGGTGGCAATCCGAATTAAATATGGACAGATTTAAACGTCTTTCTATTATGACTTTTCTAGACATGTACATAACTTTGGTTGTACTAACTAAAATAATTAAATTTGTAAAGTATCTAACTTCATATGCTCTCATGTAACTATAATCATGCTCTATCATCAATATTGAGCACATATTTATCGTATTAAAAAGTTACTAAAAAACACAATTATAACATAATTGTCTTTGGATGTTTTGATCTGTGAGTCTGTGTGTGAAATGTGTGTGTGTGTATCGCGTTTGTAATTTCGCTAAAGCTAATTACCGCACTAATGTTTAACAATATTAGCTGAGGTCATGATCCATCAATGGTCAGTGCGTTTAAGGTTTTCACAGCCACAATTATATTTCAGCGTACGTTGTACTAAGGCTTTTTAAAAAACATAAGGTAGATCATCATGGACTTTTCAAGTGTATTTCATAAAAGTTGATTTTCATTACGAAAAGCGTAATTAAATTATGTTTAGCCTATAAAATTTCGACGTTCTTAACAATTCAAAAAACCTTAAATAGCTATGAGAGTAACTATTAGTATATATATATATATATAAATATATATATAAATATATATATATATATATATATATATATATTTATATGCAAGTAATTAGTTCTCTTCTACCGATAGTAAGATAATTATTTAGCATAAAAGCAATCTTCTTTTCATAAACGTTTAATTTGTTCCGAAATGAATGTTGTTAAATCTTTAAATTGGATTTTTTTGCTATAATTTTCCAAAAAATTCGTAATAGATTTTTCTTCGTATTGTTTATTATGAAAAGTATACACTGTCTAGGTAAGACGTCTTTTTGCGATGTAAATGTAACTTATTATTGATAACACAAAAGCATGTTAAATAAAAGTACAATTCTCGTCGTTATCCAATAATTATAGTAGCATGGGTTTTTGGATGACCCTTTTTAAAGTTCCAGTTTTGAATAGAAGATTTTGGAAGAGCCGAGTTTTATAGAAACATTTTAAAGAAAAAAAACAGTTTTTACTAATATTCAAATGTGTGAGAGATCGAGAGAAATGTTATATGATAAACAAACAAAACATGTATTGAAAAGCATACATTTCCAAATGAGATATTTTATATATGTTTAAAATAGTAGCCTACGTAGATCAGAAAACATATAACACGTGTTCAGTATTTGGAGTGGTCTTGCAGAACAAGATGGAATTCATTTGTTGAGATATCGAGGAAATCTGAATCAATAATTTAAGGGATGTGAATTATCCACGGGTTGAAAATCGAAATAAAATCTTCCTTATTCAATGGCATGAATTTCATTTAATTAAAAGTTATTAAATAGTGTCAATGATCATTTGTTTTAATATTAGAAATTTCATTAATAAATGTATTAAATATTAAAGTAGTTATGTTTACACATTTGTTTTCAATTAGCGTAATTCAGTTGACGGCATTTAAAGGAGATTCTAGGAGTGTGTGTGTGTGTCGGATTTAGTGTACTTATGCTTACGCCATTGTGTGTTTGAGGTAGTTGTAAATTGTAGCATAAAACGAGGCGAAAGAAAACGATGTTAGCAGTGTCCTGTATTTGTGTCTCAACTATTTATTAAAGGGAAAAAGCTTGTCTTATATATGGACGACGTGGGCAATTTCTAGCAATTCGGAAAAATCTGCTCATTGGTTCAAAATATTATCATGTGTTTTTAATAATTCTAGCAAAGCCGTGTGCACAGAAACGAGTGTAAGATCTTTTTTGGGGGGCAGGGCACGCGAAGAAGGACGAGCGTTGGGTTGCATTTTTAGACCCCCGCTTATCTGCCCATCTATACCATGGTTTCCAAAATCTTGCACGTTCTGCAAAATATAAATGAGATCGTCAGAATTTGGGTTTCTGGTCTATGTTTAATGGGCGAACACCAATGGGATAAACATATTCCGTTTGTGAGGAAGTACTCCTTCTTTGCGATCCGTCATCACTCACGTTTCTGTGGTGCCGTTCACATGATACTTGTTGTACATGTGTGGCTTTTTTGTCTGTTAAAATATAACAAAAGTATTCATAACATCATCGGACAGTTTCACAAGTCGGTCGTACTCAAGATCGAATAGTGCTGCTACCACTGGTTTAATTGAATGCTGTTTTGTCTGGATGAATTAATGTCGCCCAATCTTTTCGCCAACACCTATTCGGCCTGCTAGCGACATGAGTTAATTAAAATAGATAGAAGGGCGTCCTGTTATAATCGAAGATGGCATTAATTTATCTAGAATCTCAGACTTAGATTTCTCGTGTTGATTGATGACGGCTTCCTTTAATTTGTCATAATCTTTCGAGTGTAGGATAGTGTTCTTTGATTTCCCAACTATATATGTAGGAATTGATGAGAGTATATACCAGAATTTCTGCATGCATTTTTTATGTTCGTTGTGCTGAACTGTTTTCTATAATTGAGATAAATGCTGATGTGTTTATTGCTGAAGCATGTACTGGTTGATTTTGATCGACAAAGATGTTTCCATTTCTTTTTCTTTATTTGCCATTTTGGGATTTATTTTTTTTGTCAAAAGTAATATTCCTTTGTATAATAATTTTTCCTTGTATGTGAAAAGGGACTTTTTTGGTTTTTCAAAAGGGATCCACTTTCTTTTTGTCGAATTACTTTTGGGTTTTGTTTTATTTCGTAAACAGAATGTTTTTGTTCAAAAAGGTTGTTTTGGGCTGTTCTAGTCAATGTAATCAAATTTCGCGTTTTTTAGTTCTTTTAGTACTTTTTTGAAGAAAAGAATTTTTATTTTCGTTGATTTTTTTTATATCAGAAGGAAGGTTTTTTTCTTTTGTCGCGAGTGATTTTCTTTATTTGTTTTTGTTGATTTCGGTTTATTTTTTTATCAGAAGGTTTTGCTTTTATTTGGTACTTTTGCGATGATATATTTTCCTTGGTTGTTATTGTTTATATAACGTCGGGTGTTCACCAGTTTTTGGATGACCCTTTTCAGCGTTCCAGTTTTCGACGATAGCTTTTTGAAAATGGCGATTTTTATAGTAACATTTTAAAGGAAACAGTTTTAAGTAATATTCAAAAGGTGAGAGAGTGAAAGAAATGTTATATGATAAACAAACAAAACATGTATTGAACAGCATACCTTTTCAAATGAGATATTTTATATATGTTTAAAATAGTAGCCTACATAGATAGAAAAACAGAGTAATTTGTCAGTATTCATGGTGTTTTTGCCGAACAAGGGGATTCATTAGTTGAGGAATCGTGGGAAGCCTGAGTTGATAATTAAAGAGCTGTGAATCTCCACGAGTTTGAAAATCGTAATCAAATCTTCTTCATTCAATTACATAAATTACATTGAATCAAAAGTTATTAAATAGAATCAATGATCATTTGTTTTCATATTAGAAAGTTCAGTGATAAATGTATGAAGCATTAAAGTGGTAATATTTATACACTTATTTTTAATCAGCGTAACTCAGCAGACGACATGTAAAGGTAAAGGTGATTCACGGAGTGTACGTATGCGTAAGACAGTGTGTGTTGTAGTGAGTTATAAATTGTAGCATAAAACGAGGCGAAAGAAGGCGATGTCAACACTGTTTTGTATTTTTGTCTCAACTATTTGTTGAAGGAAAAATCGGGTCGTATATGGGGACCAGGTGGCTACAAAAGGGCACCTTTTATGAATTAAGAAAAATCCGCTAGTTAGTGCAACATATCATTATTTGTTGTTTTTTTTTAAATTCGAGCAGATGCGTGCGCTAAGAACTATACGCAGAAACGATTTTAAGCACTTTCATTTTTAGACTGAAGGGTAAACAACTATTCGACTAAAAGACATAGTCGCATTATTTGTCGCTTCGCATAAACAAACAATTTGTTTGTTTTCTTTTTACTCGGGAGTTATCTGATGATCTATTGCTGAGCTGCATGAGCAAAAGATTTTTATTATACATACTTTTAGATCCACATACATTTCTGTGTTATCTTAATCAAGATTCACTAGTGTGACTATATATAACTGCCCTGTCTTTCGCATGATTCAAACTCTGTACTGTTATCATTTTGACTTCCATCTTACACTTTTAGAATTACGGCCGTCGTAACAGCTATATGCAATAGAAAAAAAACATTCAGCGAATATATAGTAAGCCGTCGAGAGTGTCCGTCAACTCCAGCGAAAGAAATCTCGCAATATTGCTTAGTTTTCATACTTCTCTCTAAAAGGGATCATCTGGAAAGGTAACTTTGAATAATAATATTCATAATAAGTATGCTAATATAAACATACATATATGTTTCGTCTTTAGAAAGACTCACCAGTGTGGCTTTATATAACTATTCCGTTTGTCGCACAAGTCGACCGCTTTACTAAAGTCACATTTGTCTTCATCGTACGCGTTTATCATCACGGTAGCGTAACAGCTATATTACGTATAACCCTATTTATCTACGTCCCACACAGTAGAATGTGACACAAGGTCGGAAAGTGGGAATGCACTCCAGAGGAGGAGTGCTAGGGGCTTTTAAAAAATTGCCTGGGCAGAGTGCCTCAGACATTAAGCACTAAACTCAATCCTACGTATAACCAATTCTATTATTCTCTTCAGCGAATATATAGTCACGCGTCGAGTGTGTCCGTCAACCAAAGGAAATCATAAAATGATGATGCGCAATGTAACAACCAAGTAATATTTTTTTTATATCTACATTTAGACGTTGCAGGATGACGACATAATGGACATGACGTTGCCTCAGATGATAGCAAGTGAAAGGTGTTGTAAAATCCAATTGGTCGCTACGGGCTCGTGCCTACAAGTTGCTACCATCCGTTAAATGTCTCGTTTGAAGCTGGCAGTATCCAAACTAAAGACCTTTGAAGTTTTGACTCTTTAGAGTGCGAGGTTGTATTTTGTAGTATTATTACAAAGTGAAATTTAAAAATTCAATCAATAAACCTAATATTCAGTTCGCAAAATAATCTAAAATAATGAATTAATAAATCAAAAATTATGAGGTTGTATCAAGCGCCTAAACAAAAACCATTAGACTGAAAATATTCAGTTTGTAAATATAATATTAAAGATTAACCCTTAACAATATTCGCTATATAGGAATAATTGAATACCGAATTAGAAAAATAAATAGATAAAAAGTTAAAATAACGCCATAAAAAACTAATAAATGAATGATTTTCAAATCCTCGAAACCTGTAAACACAATTAAGCTGAACCTTTAACCACAGATCTTGACGATCTTAAAGACTACGCTTAGCGGAGATGTTTCACTTGTCTTAAAATTTGTATATAATAATAAAAAAATATATAAAAATATATTGTATTAATAGAAAGGTGAACATTGCAAAACTTATTAAACCGTTATCTATACAATAAAGACAACTTGCTTACAATCATTATAGGTCGCTATAAATAATTTTCAAATGGAACCGCTTTATTCCAATAATTGCTGCGTGAGTTCGAAAACTATCAGTCAGTTTGATTCGATTTCATAATTTCCTAACACACCTGACAATCTAAAACATACAGGAAGTCAAAGTTGTAGAGACGAGGTTTACCCTTCGGTACCCAAATGAAAGTGCTTAAATTCGTTTCTGCGCATACGTCTTTGCGTACGCAACCGCCAGAATTAATAAAACAAGTAATAACATTTTTGAGCCAATCTTCGAATTTTTTTGAATTTATAGAAATTGTCCATTTGGATCTACCTCGACCCCATATAAAGCCAGATTTTTCCTTCAACTGAATGTTTAGTCCAAATCGACTACAGAGCTAAGATCGACGTTTCCACAGCCCCATCACCCCTCTGTCAGGGCTTGGGAATGAACACATAGTTACACTTACACAATGCTTACACATACGCACACTAAAGGCGACACATACACACACATTGCTTCAATCCTTTTTAAAAGTCGTTTGTTGATTGAAAACACACTTATAAACTTTACTATTTTAAAACTTCATAAATCTCTCACTAAACGTTCTAATATGAAAACAAATGATGATTTACTTTATGTAATAACTTTCAATGAAATATAATTCATGTAATTGGATGGGGAAGTTTTGATTAAAATTTTTCAGACCCATGGATAATTCACAGCCCTTTAATTATCGACTCAAGCATCCTCGATATCTTAACAAATGAATTCCCCCTGTTGGCTAAGAACACTTAAATATGAACAATTATCATACATTTCTCTCGCTCTCTCACACACTTGAATATCAGTTAAAACATAGTTTTGTGAATGTTTTTATAAAACTCGTCTCTCCCAAAAGCTCACCCCAAAACTGGAATCTTAAAAAGTTTCCTCCAGAAAATTAAATTTTACTCACACGCAAAAGATGTATTACCACCATGTTACACCAGGACTTCTTTATACGATACATTTTTATACTTGTCTGTCGTTGTTGCATTTATTTCATACTGTGATATTGTATTTAACCTATTATAACTTCCCTAATTAAATACGGATCGCTCCCTTAACCTTATTGTTCCTACTTTTATGGCGGTTTAATTAGCTGGCAACATTCCTATAAAATTAACACACAAAATTAAAATAAAACATCTCCTATTCCTACATACAATAAAATACTTTCATTTAAAAAATATGTTTTACTACCATAAATCTCTTTTTACAAAGATAGTACTTTTAACATAAACACCATGTATAATCCTTCAAATAGAGAACGAACGCTTCCCAAATTTCACTTTTGTCTTCCCAGGAGTTATGACTATAGTCTAAGAATAAAGGATTATCGGAATATTACAATTTAGTTTGAAGACAGTTATTAGTTATTTTCTGATGAGCGAAAATCCATCAAACTAGGAGTTTGCCGTCCGTCTGTATCTCTGCACATTAGTCACATTTTGAACGTAATAAATACATTGCGGCAGTTGCCTAATTTCAAAATATCAGAGATCTTAACTGCTTAAAGAAATGGAGAATATGCATCAATGATGAATTGCAAACAATCAAAGCGAGTGTCATGGCTGGGAATCGAAACCGATACCTTGAAATCTTCAGCCAGACGTTCTAATAACGGAGCTATTTGCACGTTCTTATAAATAGATATAAACAAAATTATCATAGATTTAACGTAACGTCATATATTTATGTTTTACGTAACATTTCAAAACATGAATTCAAATATAAGCGATAATAAAAAAAGTGGAAACTTAAACTTAAATTACTTTAATAGTCCAAAACAAGTTATTTAGCTTTTAATGTGTAATGCATTTTTTTCACTATTATATAATTCTAGACAAGTAAATAAAGATACCTTCACGCAGGCAGCGAGAGAGAAGTGGATGACTCGGAAGCCTAGCGAAAATATGTAACCTGTGGAAGCATATATTTCCTAGTTATTAAAAATACAATTAATGTTGATGGATTTTCCCACGATTTGTATATAGTATTTATTGCTTTTTTTAAGTTTACAATTTCTCGGCTGTTAAAATCACATCGTTGATGATTTTTAAAACTTGAGTTCACCCCAGACAAAGCCTACTACCACTGAGACGTAAGCGGCTACTGTTGATAAGGTCCTAGAAACTGAGGGGACATCCGAAGAGAAGAGTTGGGCAGCAAAATGTTTGTTTACATTACACCTAAATGTCTGCATGTCGGTACAGTCAGGGAAATCGGGGGCAGCAATGTAGTTCCAAGGGAGTGCAGCTATTAGGATAGAACGCTCTCCTGTATCTCAGTATCTCGACGCTTAATGTCAACGTCAGAAATCATTGTTAAACTATTATAGATGAAACGAAGAGAAGGTATACATAGATGACCAGAAAACACAAAGAATTCGTGATTTCTGGAAAATCTACAATAGTGTAGTAAATACTGATCATGCTGAACTACTTTCAGAATGGGTCGCCTAGAACTCCAATTTAGACTCCACAAATTACTCCCTCCCAAATGTCTCATTACGAACAAAAGCCACACTTGATGACCAAATCATGACTTGTTTCCATGTCCAGGATATCACAAAAATAACTTTGCATCTCCAAAGCATGTGGACTTTATCCTATCAAAGTAATAGCAATAAAAAGGTATCCGCTTAGCTGACCCCTGTGCTATAAACTTCATAACCTTGCCGTATATCGCTTCTCTCATAGCATGTTGTACAAGTCCTCAGGTACTCTGAAAATAGAACTGACCTTTATAAGTATCGCCTTATCAGTCTACTCCCGCTTTTCAGGAAAGTATTTTAATCTTCAATCAATCTAGCGATAGTTCGCCATCTCGTTAATGCTAAACTTATTTTCTGGCCATCAGTATTGATTAAGGCAAGCATGTTCTACTGTGGATATTTTATCGATCATCTATTGATGAATATCCCATACACTAGACAAAACAGGTGAAGCTAGGTCGGTAGCGCTTGCTATATGCTAGACCTTTGATAAGATAAGGTATGAAGGTCTTCTCATCAAAATCAATGTGTAGTGTATTTCTTGACGTATCCTAATATAAGTTGACCATTCCTAAACAACAGAAAGATTCAAGTTGTCCTCTAGGGCTGTTAATCCAAGCTACTCGTTATATCTGTTTAATCTGCGGCTATTACAATCTTACAATTTTTCTTGATGCTATAATCTGTGTCTATTTTTAGATGACTTATGGTGGTTAAATTGATGGAATGCTTGCTGCATCTAAGCAATAACAGATGCACAATTAGAGATGAACCTTTGGTGAGAGTGGGGTTAGCTATAAAATTTCTGCGTGGTGGCATGTGCTTCAATGCTTATTTGACACATTCGGTTAACTCAGTTGCGCACTGATCAGTGGAGAGGGAACAATTTTCACTCCATCAGCCGTCTCTGATCGATTCCAAATCAGACCGTTTAAAGTATCTTGCCATTTTAAATGACGGCTGATCGGGGATCTGAGATTAGATTTGAGGGTGATATCAATCAGTGTTCCCGAGCGTGCTATGGGAATTTCTCGCACAAGTCTCGCGAAGTGAGGTGTATGACAGGTCGATATATAAGACTCCCTGGTCTTCGCAATCTGGAAGGTGAGTCAAGAAATAACAGTCTAGGAGAATAAATATGCAATGGAAAAACTATAAGTGCAGTTACCAGCTGCATCTTTATAAGTCTAGAATCTAAGCCAATCACAGTAGTGAACATTAAAATCGCACACTAAATGTATTGTAGTGAGAATGGTGTGTCTTTGCTATCTGAGACAAAGTTGAGCAGGCTACAGTTCTGAGCCGAGGCAGAACGGTATATGAAATATTTGTAATTGACGCTCTGTTCCAAATCACATGCAGGCTTGATCATCTGATTTTAGACTATGTCATCTAGTTAAAGGGAAGGTGGTCTTAACATAAACTCTAAGTCCGTCCATATGCTCTTAAGAGTATTTACGGTAGAGTGAGAGGTATCCAATCATGTCTAATCGATTTGAGGAAATGCAGGAGTGTAGGTTAGTTGCACTTAGTGCTAGTATATCCGGAAAATTTAGAAAGAGAAAGTATTCTACGTCCTCGATGTTCAAAGTAAGAGACGAATGTGTTGTTTATTTGTGGGCGTCTGGTTCAAATTTGTTGGTTTCACTTTGTTCTGTCATTTTTTTAGTTATTTTGTAGAGTACGGTGGAATTTTGGGTTGTCTTTTATGCCAGTAAGTTCACAGAGGTAGACGAGTGTTGATCCATGTGGCTTGTGGCATCAGAAAAGCCCACCAAAATAAATTGTAGAGTCATCTTCTATGCGCGACATTGCACTACAGCTATGCCAATATTATAGAACTGATGATAGAGCAGCGTCTAAGAGTAAGGACTCCAGTACTGTCAGTGACAAACAGCAGGGAGACTAGCTGCCTTCCCTGTACCCTCAACATGTCGAAACAAGAGTAGTCCAGACGTGTTATTTGATACATAGGGGCAATAACGTTTCCACAAGTTGCCCAGTATAAAAAAGGAATACGGTGTTGCCGTTATTAAGGTGCGTAATGGATATTTTTGTTGATGAGTACAAGTTCATTGAAATCTTCGAAGCATATTCTGTGGATGATGTAACGGATGTAGTGGCAAATTTCGTCAATTTAACGAATATTCTTTCATTACTAGAACGGAAAAAAGTGGCTACGATATAAATATTCGCCAAAGATATCAATTGTTTAAAAAATATGGGCACACGTCAAATATCGTGAGGACACATCTATTTATTAGCAACTTTAAACTTTTAAATATAATTTGCAAAATAAAATGCATGTTTTATACATTATTACACTCCCATACAAGTTGTAGAATATTAAAGATACTTTTTGCAGCCTTGTGGTGTGATGACCCTTCCATAGAGAGCAAGGGCCTTAATGGGATATCCGATTTATAAGTGTTGACTAATCCATATAGATTTGTGCGCAGAGTCTGGGGAGTCTGATAACACTGGCTATATTACAAGACCGCTTTTAACCAACTCAACCAATTGTTTTTGGAATTTAGATTATAAAAAAGCTGTTGTTTTATTGATGCCGACAAGGATCAATTTGACAAGTTTTTAAGTGTCGTTATATATGACCATCATTTCATCGACGTAATCTTGATGATTTAGTGTACTAAAATTAAGATATCTCCAGCTTCTGTCGCATCACCAGAGAGTTGCCTACATCCGAGTTTGTAGAGCAATCAGATGTTTTCTTATATTTAATGTTTAAACTTATTATTACATTAAAGCACCAGTCTTTTACAACTGCGCTCATGTATAATTGCAACATACCGTACGAAACGAATTTTATCAGAGCAAGAATAAATGATCAGTGTTTCCCATGATACAGCTCCTATTGAGTGAAGGAAAAACTGAGCGGATAGCTTTAAAAAGTTATGTTTTTACTTTTATTCATGAATTATAAAATGTGTCTTCTCTTTATACTTGCGGTAGTAAAATACTGTACTAAAATAATGATATATATATATATATATATATATATATATATGTGTGTGTAGTTACATCAACAATATTACAGTATTACGCCAATCAACTAATGTTTCGATGCTACAATAACTCTTCAAATACTGAGCAAAAATAAAAGGTTTATTGTGATTGACGTAAGACTAATATTGTTTATTTAATTTTATAAACGCCCTACTGAAAATATTGGTTTAATGTGAATTTCATGCATATATTTGAACTTTATCAATATTATATATATATATATATATATATATATATATATATATATATATACGGCAGTTAATTGATAGAATGCTTCTCTGTATAATACCCCAATAGAGAACAGTTTATAGTCAACCAATAGAGAACAGTTCATAGCTACTGGTGACTAATACGTTATTTCCTCGGAAGATATCAACGACGATGTTGTTGTGAGCAGTTGTTACGTCATATGAAATAATAAGAAACGTATGTACGAAAGGAACAAACTATTAAACACAAGTCGAATACAAAGTAGAAACCGATGGTCTATGTATGCATATCCAGATTTTCAAAATATATTTTTATATCTAATGCTTATTTGAAGTTGTATTATTATTATTATTATTATTATTATTATTATTATTATTATTATTATTTTTATTATTATTATTGTTATTATTATTATTATTATTATTATTATTATTATTATTATTATTATTAAGACATTTTGTATTTAATGTGAATCATAAGTTTGAACACAAGGAACGTTAAGCAACACAGTAGCCAATAAACTTTTCTATTTGTAAAATATGTGCTAGAAAATGCATTTTACTTATCTAGCAGCATTGACATCTATTTTCTGATATCGTTTTGTAGACTTATTCCGACTTTTCCAATTTTTTTCTGTGGATCCACATTTCATGCTTTATTTAGGATATTTAATTAATTCTTAATGTTTGATCTAAATTGAAAATAATTAATCATCACATGCGACGTATACTACTTAAAATAAGTTAATAGTTCTAAAAACAATCACCGGACAGTTTGTTGCTTCAACAATTCGTAGTATATGTTATAGCCCGGATATTTATAAGAAAGAAGACCAACATACTTAACCACTTGTATTCATCGAGTCACTTACCGATTACTACAACTTAACTTTTAAATCCCTCTAGATTAACACGTAATATGATCGACCAAATCAGAGTTGTAAACCTTTCCGTGCGTGAAACTATCAAACCGTGCCAAATCATGACTCTTGTTGTAATTACATAATCAATATCGGAATAATCTTTTATTTCTTGTTTTTATTAGATGATGTGTGTAACTCTTCATAAAAAGATAATTCAATGTTTATTTCAATACATTTTTGTTTTGTTTTAGTGGATTGATAGATCGTTGTAACAGATAAATATTTTCTAGTAACTTAAAAGCACAGAGTCACATTCTTAGAAGTTAATATAAATATTCGGAAGATATATGCCCCAGGCGCATGTTCATTGCGTGCTCCTTTACTAGTATGTGGTAAAGGAAACTCTTTCAAACTCTATGGATGATATTTCTCAGAAAGTGGGCATTGCTGATGTTAACCATAACAACCTTGTATGTTTACTAAATGGCAATTCACGAAATCAATAACTAACATTTAAAAAATAAAGAATATATGCACTTTTGTTAATGAAGGTCACACAATTAAAGATGTTATTGATTAGAAATCAGAAAGAAAGAAGTTTCTATTGTAACAGGACAATGCTTGCTATATAGTAATAATAATAGCAATATGTTTTAGTTAGTAATGTCTATTACTATGATGTAACTGTCTTGGTTACGAAAGTGTGTTATACAATGTAGGCTAGTGTATAGAATTCATATTTGTATTATATATATTACCCAAGGTAGGGTTATTTTGACAGTTACTTATTTGTGAGCGTCTCTAAGATATACATATGAGTTAGCTGTTTAGAGAAATATGCGTATAATATATACATTTTGATAACTACAATGAGCTGGTCGGAAATCACTTAGGATAAACTTATATTCTGTATAGCGTCAAGTTGAGATCTTTTTTTCCGTTACGTAATGAGCGTTTGGTCAGAGTCAGCTTACTGCGTCTACCGTAATAAGCGTTGGGTTAAGCTTAGCCTGCTGTACCTGCCGTAATGAGCGTTGGTTAGGCTTAGCCTTCTGCACCTGCCGTAATGAGCGCGAATCACTAATATAAATAAGCAGCGTGAAATCCCTATGGCTTACGTATTTATTTCATGCTAACCTGCTGGATAAAAAATGCTTATCTAAATAACTAGGAGATAAAATGTTACAACTGCCGGAAAATACAAAGTAGGTCCAGATCGTAAGACATAGTGTATAGATAATTGACAAATGAATACCTTTTACAAATATAATGGATACGTATCACCAACTGTAATGAGAAGCGCTAGACATGAGTATTTGAATTAGATTCAAAGCTTTACTATTTAGAAGAGATTAAGAGGAAATATAGATGTTAGATTATTGTAATATTTACGTACGTTATTTTCAAAGATATGGGGTTAGAAATTTATTTTCTTGCTTAGAAATAAAACGTATGTTAATAAAATGTAATGTATTATAGTTTAGTACATTTAATAAATAATCTAACACCTTAAAATCGCTCATCAATTTAATATCTCTATTATGACGACCTTTACTATGTATGAGAAAATGTAATAAATGAATTGCGATATAATCTAACGTAATACTTTACATTTACTTGAAACAACATTCATTTGACTGGGGGTAACTGGATCCATCCATCCTTGCCACTGCATCTCTCACGTAGGCTGATTAAGTCCGACGATTTTAAGTCAACGATTGGATGATCTCTAGCAACTCGCTGTTCTAACGACGAACTCCGTAGATGCTGTGGCCTAGGTTATGTACTAAGTCAGCTTTACACGTTATCAGTCAGGTTATTTTTTGTCTAATTCTGTACGAGAGTTGATTCAATTGCTTCATAGATCAAGTCTAGTTGTTGACGACGAAAGGCATGACACAGCCAGTGTAGACGTCGCGTGAAGATAACTTGTAGGGGCAGTTTTTGGCAAGAGTTAAATACATGAGTTGTTTGAGAAACGTGCTGCAACCGGACACGGAGAATGCGTCACAGGCAGTGGTGATGGAAAGTTTCTAATCGCCTTACGTCATCTACTCATTGGTTAGGACTCACTGCCATGAAGAAAGATCGTTCGCATCAGAGGTTGGTATAATCATTACTTTAATGCTGCGCCTTATCTCAGATCTTGACCAGAGCAAGGAATTGAGTCGGCAGAAAGCATAACGTGCAAGGTCAATAACAACTTTGATGTTAGCCTCACCTTGATGTGTATAAAATACTTAAGCTCAATAATAGCAGATAGACATCAGCCAATGTTTCACTGACTAGCACGATTTCTAATTTCTTGAACGGCACACTTGCACTCAAAAGTGCCACCAGGAATCTCTTTTAATGGCGTAATAAAAAAGTGTTGGCGAGAGAACACATCATGGGTGAACGGCAGACCGCATTGCATATCGTTCCGAACCCCCACCGTACATTATTATGCTGGATCGTGTTCAGCAGTAGTATGCTTTAAAAATACTGAGAAGTTTAGGAAGAATACAACTTGCTTGTATAACTCTCCAGACAGTTGAGCGCAGCAGCAAATTTAATCACACATTTATGTAAGTATAATATCATTTGTTTATCAATGTTCCAGTTTAAAAGAACATTTTTAATTCATACCATTGTTTCTGCCAATTCTTTAAACATACATTTATTCTTTATAATGAATTTTATTTTCATTGAATTTTAAGCAGTTAATTTTACCAAAATAATTAACCGTTAACATTTGACTTGTTCTTTGCCCAACTTATTTATTCAATTTTTCTATAGCAGACCAATGAAAAAGCTTTTTAGTTACATCATTATGTAGGTAACTACAAGAACTAATATTATAAAAAAAAAAATTATATCTTTACATTATTTCCTCTATTTGGCGTTTGATTAACATAATAAATACAAAATAGCATATCAATGAAGAAATAAGTGGTTTAACTAACTTACACTTCTTGGGTTCAATATCTTGAATTTATCATGAAAGGAAAATGTATTTTTGTAAATGGGAACACAAGTGTATGAATAAAAATGTTTTAGAAAGAAATTTGCAACATTTATTAAATCAATATTCAACATTTCTATGAACTTAAAGGAATTCAAATTACTTATATATGTATATATATATATATATATATATATATATATATATATACACACAAACACACTTACATATATATATATATATATATATATATATATATTTGTGTTATAATTTGATACATCCAGGAGGAAATCTGGGTATGAGAGCTCAATGTAGTAAACAGAGCAAGAATAAGATAACATAAAATATAATAACACGAAATCACATAATTGTCGATGCAATAATTTATTTACCCCGTGCGGTTTTTTCAAGCATCACTCAGACAATTACACTTTTGAGACTGATAGAAAATTGAATTTCCCTACGACAATTAAAACACAACCAGAGTGAGTGGTGGTAGCAACCAATTTGATACATCTTTAAGAGAGAGGGGGAAATTTAAAACTAATATTTAACTATGGCAGTCGAAGGGGAGAGATCATAAGTTAATCAACTAAAAACTGCCGTGTCAAAATTATGACACATACGACTTGACGATATCATACGTATAGACAACTTTACTCACGCGCATACACAAAACTAAATACGCACACATCCTATGCGCACGCACACACGTAATCTCACTCACACATTACCATAACTAAGCATAATCACATACACAACTTTTATTCATACATCTCCAACCGAGACAAAATTCGTCCAGTGAAACTCGTGTTCTCAAACTCGGTAGGAGAAAAGAAAGAAGGAAACAAGCAGCCAGGCACAGAGAAGAAATAGACAAACTGCGTGTCATAGATTCCCAGTCCGTCTGGATTCCAAGAAAGAGAATCTAATTGAAATAAAATTATACGCACATACACATATGTATACATACAAATCCATACGTACATACACATACATATACACACACACACCTACATATATACATATATATATATATATACATATATACATGTATATATCCCTGAATCTATTTGAAATACTGACCAAATGCATACGCATGTAGTTACTCACACATGTAAACATGTACATACACATACATACACACACATACACATACGCATATATACACATATATACATACACACACACATATATATCCACACACCTACACACAATATTTACATAACACTCTATATTCTTACTGATACAATATGAGTTCTAAAAATTAGTCTTACCTTATTTATATTTTAGATTAATTTGATAATCTATAGTTAAACCCTAATTCAAGTCTAATAATGTCTAGTGGTAATATTTGACATATATACTTATATTAATTCAATAACTAGTGTATTACCTGCAGAAAAAATTTCTTACCACTATCTTATTTTAAGTAAATAATCTGAATAAATAAATATTTCAAAATACCATATATACGCATACACACAAATACTATATATCACCAAGTCACTAATTCTGTGTCTATAACAGATATTATTATAAATATTTAGGGGGGTACCGTAAATAATGTTATTCAATTTGGTATCTTCACCGTTATAAGTCTAGAGGTCCATCGGATTACTAGTCATTGGTTATTTTAAATTTATATTTATGTCTGCACTTGGCCATAGTTCATCTCGTTTATTTAAGAGATTATTTCGATCATATTTTAGGATTCTTATTTTTTCCTCGAGACATAAGTTGCATCTTTGCCTAAATCCATCTGGAACATCCGAAAAACATAAGATTGACCACGAAACCACCTGAGACCTGTTCTCATTTTTCAGATGCCACCATTGTTTAGCTAACTCCGTTTTGTTCTGGGTTATTGAAAGAGTGTTTGTGGTCATAAAAACGTTGTTTCCAGTTTCCCGCAGAGATGCTGATGTAAACTTTTTTATCCCTGTTGTTATCTTCCGGATGAATAGTGGCCTTATAAACCACACACTCAACTTTACAGTTACCGTCCAGTGGGCAGTTATTTTTCACTTGACAATTACATTTATCTACTGTAACCTTATTCTTACTAGAATTGTTTAGTAATTTACGATTATGGGTGCTGATAATTCTGTCCATGTTCTTGGTGCAAGAGTAACTGATTTTAATGGTTTTTCTATTAAATATCTTCCTAAGTGGATTATTTATGCTAAAATGTTTATCTACCAGGTTCAAGAATACTCTCCCGATGTTGATGTTAGATAGTTGGCAGTAATGAGGGTTGAACCATATTATTTGTCGGCCTCTATTCCTGGATTTATTTTTATTTTCTTTCTTGGTATATTTGAGTTTTTCATTATATCCGCTTTTCTCTAGCGCTCCATTGTATAAATTTTTATTTGCTTCAAAAATGTCTCTGTTAGCCGAAAGCTTATTTATTCTAGTGTTAATTGTTTTAGGTATTTGTTTAATTATGCAGTTCGGGTGGTTAGATCTAGTATTGATATAAGATGGTGTGTGATTATCTTTATTGAAGGGTTTGTATGCCTTCTTTTCCTAAGTCTAAGGTAATATCTAGATAATTTACTTCTTTACAATTTGGGGTTATATCTATTTTAAATCCAAGGTATTTGAATGCTCTTATTAATTTTTTATGTATTTTGGATACCAGGGGGCCGTCACTATTAGGGATAACAATTAGTCTATCATCCCTATATAACCCCACTAAATTAGGCTCTACAATTCTGCTAATAGTGTACATTATAAAAATGCCCACCAGATCGGCAATCTGGGCTGAGTCAAAAGCACCCATCGGGACATCAAATTTGTTTTTGTTCAATTTAATCCATGTTTCCCGATTGTTTATAAGGATGGATCTGCGACAAGCCATAATTAATCTTACCTGCTCATCGGATATATCCACGAAGTTCCCAGCATAGTTAATGCTGTTCGTAAGTAATTCCTTGGAAATCGAGGGGTAAAAATCCATAATATCGAATTGTATAAAACAGGCATTCCTCTTATTTTCAATTGATTTAAACCATTTGATAGTATCCGCCGAGTCCTTCCAAAGATTAAATTTGGTAGCTTCCAGAGTTACATTAATTATATTTCTTAGAATCTCCCTAGATACATGGCCGAGTTCCGATTTCGTAGAGTTGATCAGTCTAGCTTGTTTCTTAATGTGGAAATTTTTCTTATGGTCCTTGATGAGTATGTATGCGTTTCTCTTATCAATTTTTTCCACTCTATCCTCGATATTCAGTTTGGATGCAAATTCCTTGGTATCTTCATTAATTATCTTTTCAGTGTCGTGGGTATCCTTTCTGTAATTGTTACAGATTTTGTCCAGAATAGTTTTCCTATATTCGGATGGGCACATCTTGTAAATATTCGCTGACTTATCAGCCTTCACCCAAACTTTGTGCGACTTCTTTATTTCTGCGATGTCTTTCTTCAGAGTGGACTGAAATTGGTTTGAATACCTTCGGAACTTAATTCTTTTGACTAGGTCAAACAAATCAGTCTCGAACGGCCTCAAAGCCTTAATGGGTTTACAGGTATTTTGTGATCTGAAGTTAAAGGTTTCTTTGTAATCAGAGTCTTCGTCCTTTAAATAGAAATACGCTTTCCATCTCAGTCTGTTGGTAAAGTCCGTTATTCTGTCCATAAGATCAAAAGTGAAGCTATGCAAGCTGGGATAAGGTATATTTTTCAGCGAATACGATGGTGTGAATTTCTCCATCCTCAGTACAAAATTGAAGTAATTCTGATACTAGAAATCCTGAGAGAGCTCAACCCGGTGTGGAGCCAATTATGTGTGTTATAATGGGATAAATCCAGGAGGAAATCTGGGTATGAGAGCTCAATGTAGTAAACAGAGCAAGAATAACATAAACTATAATAACACGAAATCACATAATTGTCGATGCAATAATTTATTTCAACCGTGCGGTTTTTTCAAGCATCACTCAGACAATTACACTTTTGAGACTGATAGAAAATTGAATTTCCCTACGACAATTAAAACACAACCAGAGAGAGTGGTGGTAGCAACCAATTTGATACATCTTTTAGAGAGAGGGGGAAATTTAAAACTAATATTTAACTATGGCGGTCGAAGGGGAGGGATCTTTAAGTTAATCAACTAAAAACTGCCGTGTCAAAATGATGACACATACGACTTGACGATATCATACATATAGACAACTTTACTCATGCGCATACACAAAACTAAATACGCACACATCCTATGCGCACGCACACACGTAATCTCACTCACACATTACCATAACTAAGCATTATCACATACACAACTTTTATTCATACATCTCCAACCGAGAAAAAATGCGTCCAGTGAAACTCGTGTTCTCAAACTCGGTAGGAGAAAAGAAAGAAAGAAACAAGCAGCCAGGCACAGAGAAGAAATAGACAAACAGCGTGTCATAGATTCCCAGTCCGTCTGGATTCCAAGAAAGAGAATCTAATTGAAATAAAATTATACGCACATACACATATGTATACATACAAATCCATACGTACACACACATACATATACACACACACACCTACATATATATATATATATATATATATACATATATACATATATATATATCCCTGAATCTATTTGAAATATTGACCAAATGCATACGCATGTAGTTACTCACACATGTAAACATGTACATACACATACATACACACACATACACATATATATATATCCATGCATATATGGTTTGCTTAAAAACACATGATTATTATTTCAGATAGATGCTTCTCAACATTCTTTTTCGAAAAGTCAATATGTACTTTGCTAGCTTTCAAACGAATATGAAAATTCATTTCTAAATAATTCGTCCACACCGACATTTGTCTACTCAGAATGTATACGGTGCCAAATGTTTTGCCGATTACCCTTGTTCTGTGTTTCAATTTTTAGAATACATCCAGGAACTATACTCTTAGATGTGTTCTGTCTTCAGGCAAACCAGCTAACATTTTAATTTAACATTCAATTTCACCACACAGCAGTGCGGAATTCTATGCCAGCAGAAAAAAGAACCTGCATCGAGTGTGCCTATTACGAAAGTAGTAATCTGATATACTTAGAATAATGGCACTTAAATCACTGTTTATTAGTAGAAAATGCCTAGAGCATGATAACACTATTAGGCGGCTTGCTTCGTCTATACATCGTTTTCAAACAACTCACAAGCTGAAACAACTCACCGACTGGCGTCACCGTGACAAAGAATATTTCTCAGTTAACAAGATCGTTTTTCATGTGAAGTAGTTCGCATTCGATGCAGATATCGTTTTTCCATTAGATTGTCTTACTACATTCACTGGCTTCGTATTCTTTATTTTTCTTTATGACGAGTACAGAATATTTTACAAATATCTTACTCGTCGGTAAAATATTGATTTAAATATACAATTAGTCGCTCCACATTTAACTTCATTCGTGTTTTTTTTCCAAATTGAAAGTGATTGAGTGTAAAAACTCGTGTAAATCAAGAAGAGTGTAGTATCAGTATTATCCGTGTAATTGTAATATTATACATATTTTGTAGTTTTAATCATCTTTAAATACGAAAGTATTTTATATTTTTATGTAAATACATTTTGATTTTTTAAAATTTACTTTCGATCAACATTTTACAATTTCAAATAAAAAACCAAATTGTAAATAATAGATATTCTCAAGAAATATTGACAATAGTATTACATAGAGGCCGCGATGAATAATATATTTTTTTATTTGTTTGTTACTTTGTAACTTTCTTGCTACTTATACATTTGCTTTATTTTTAGTGCTAAACGGTAATCGTATCTTTTCTGGCATCTTTTTTTCTTAAAGCTACCATTGCTCATATGCCGTTTCGAATGTGCGCCAAAATATGCTATTTTATCTATGATCGAATATCAAAGTGCATTGAGTTCTATTGAGAAGCACACGGAATATAAATAAATGTTTTGATAATGTTGCAAAGAATAGATGTACATTTTGTTAGGTTTTACGTTGCATTTATTATATTAAAATACAATTATAGTTACTCATTGATGTCCGTGTATATGCACATTTATTTACTACAATTCACTTGTCGCTATTTTGAATGAATCTATGTCTACATCAATGACTACAATTCAAATGCTATATCATTTAAATCCACCATCAATTACCAATCATCAAATTCAATATTCATGTACTATCAGTTATCGAAACTGTATACGTTTTTATTTTCATTATAAAAAATACAGCATAATAAACGAAAAACATAATAACATAATGTATTTTTCTCTTTTGTCCTACTATTTGAAATAATGTCATTAAAAGTAACACAATCCAATTAAAATAATGTATACACTTCGTTTGAATTGACCCTGCTCATTAGCTAACGTTTTCCTAAAACTATTCTCCGTGATATATAATGACTTGAAGACGTACATCACAGCTGGGCACATTAGAAATGCCGTTGTTGTTAAATACTAATTAATCTGCGTCGACTTTAATAAAGTAAGGCGAAAGTAGCAATAAGAATGATGTCCACAAGTCTCCCGAAGTTCAACTCGATTCATTTATATATCATATCAAAGTATTTCACCCATTTCAACGACAGGATACAATAGTTCAATTTGTGTGCATCATTCCCAACTAAAATATAATGTGTTGAATGTCCAGATCTCTACTAATGTAATGTATGTATTGTAATGTTTGGTGATATAGATTGATAATTACAGTATATTCTATGAATATATGTGATTTGTCACCGAAATTGACGTAATATATATTGTTTTGTTTTAGTATTACCAATTTGATTAGTTTTGCCTATTTATTTATGTGCTTAAATTTTAATGAAATGGTAAAACATCACTTGAATATGACGAAGCTCGATATCAGCGCAAAAGCCCAGGGTGTAATGTGAATGTAATCTGGATGCTTTAATTAAAATTAATGATTAGTACGCGAAGACGGATAACAAAGATGACGATACAAAACAAATACAGACAGCCTGTCATTCAAGTTGATAATGCATTTGATTGTGTTTCTGTTTTTTATTAGAACTATCATATTATTTGCAGAACTAAAACAAACACATGAAACCAAAGTTGTTTGTCATTTATTCAGAAACTTTCGTGTTCGATCAAATTGATATAAACAGGATTTTATATTTTTTACTATATGCCGCATCTCATTTGAGATAGGTTAAAATGTAGAGGAATTTGATTGATCGATTTCATCGCTGTCGCATCCTAATAAAATGACATGTGACTCGGAATATGAAACAAAGTTAAAGGCACATAAATATTATGGCCTCTGATTTTTATATTGACAAACGATCAATTTACGACTTTTTGCTGTGTCATGAAAATGATATATATATATATCGAATACATAATAGAATCATAACTTGTTTTTTTAATTTTTTACGATTTTTAATAATTCTTGATAGATGCAGACACGCATCCCAATACTTCGAATAATGTGTTGGCGCAATTGCTGTTGTACGGTGTATCGTTACTTTTGTGGCAAAATAATATGTTTTCATAAATGTGCTTATATGGGTAGATTAAAAATATAATCTGTAAACGATATTTTCTATTTTGTTAATTCTGATCAAATGGATCTGGGACTAATTGTAATATAGGATGTCTCTATAGTAATTATAATATAGGGTTTCTCTATAGTGTTGTAATATAGGGGGTCTCTCTAGTGTTGTCCCGTTCTCCAGACAGTACACTTAGAGCTTGAGTACTCTATAGGGTAGGCATATAGGGCAGGCAGAAAAAGGTAGAAAGTACTGGAAAGTGGATTTCGAGGTGATACGTAGAGTATAAGCCAAACTAGGGTGTCTCTAATTAAACGCATGCATAAGATCGGGACATATTCTACCACTCTAAAGTCACCTCAAGCAGATTGGCGTTATGTGCTGTACTTAGTTAATGGTATAGCAGAGTAACACACAGGGGTGAATATCAATTTCAGTGAAACTGGTTTACCACTTACCGGAATACCATGCCAACCTGTTTTCTGAATTTTTGACAAACATAAAAAATAAACCCGTCAATAATGTGACCCAAATCGTACATTTTGTGTACATGTTTCCATTGCTGAGGATCCTAGATTTAACTGGCGTTCCCCAGTGTGTATATAATAGTCAGAAAATTGCCCAAAACATTATATTATCGTATTTTTCCAATTATTATATCTTTAAGAATTCTACAAAACTTTGAGTTCAGTGACGGTTTACATGCTTTTAAGCACAATGAATTTAAATATTAATTAATAATTAATATATAAATTAATAATCATTTTATTTATTTGTAAATAACTGCCAATCAGTCTATTCTATAAACATACACAAATGTTGTGGACAATAGTAACTTACATAATTGACATAGCGTTGACTACAAGAAACGTCCGGTTAATTACTAACTTTTGGTTTAAATATGCCCCCAAATACATAACAATTGCAAATATTTAAATATACAATTATAGATATTTCAATATAAATGATTAAAATATTCGTTTAAATGTTGTTCTCTTAGTTTTAAACTGTTAAAGAATTTACGAAAATACTAGTGAACAGCTGATAAAATAAGTGTGTTTATTATAGTTAACTTCACTTATATTAATGCACACAATGGTAATAATATACATGTGCTAACGCAGACCGTACTGTATTAGTTCATGAAAGTGAACGTGTCTGTTTCTATTGATAGGTTTACAAATTACAGGCGAAAATTATCGTTTGATCATTTAGTAACGATACATCATCAATTCGTTCAGTTTATCCCCTGTTTCTTGTTATTATATACAAAAGTTATTCGGTTATTAAAATATTCCGCTATTCACTTTTTTATATTTAACGTTTAGTGTATAATTTTCAAGGAGAATGATACCATTTGTTCTACACGTTTAATCTTATTATGTCCAAAACACGTTCTACGCTCATAAAAATGAAGCTAATGTTATTTGACAAGTGATATAATATACATGAATCGTTTAGCTTATAGAATTTTCATTTCCCTTACCGTTTCATTACTAATATTTACTCCACAAGTATTATAACTTAGATCATAAATGGTTTAGCTTATATAATTTAAAATAGCTGCTAGCGTGTTTAAAATGTTTAGTTAGCATGGGATACATTTTCTCAGAGTCATTTTATAAACAGCATGGTGATACAAAATATCAAACTGCCTCAGTTTCTAAGTGATATCAGTGCTTTTACTATTTACCACTAATACTGGTTAACAAATCTAAAAATTGTGAAATGTGGCATTAAATATATTCAACTCGTTTTGTTCATAAAAGTAAATGTTTCTTTACATGGTTATTATGTGACACACAAATTCAAATGTTTCAGTTTTAAAGAGTTTATGTTTCTGTTACTATTGAAAAAAATGATATGTTATTTCTCTTCTAATGATGGTGTTTCAATCGAGCTATATAAAAATGTATGTACATATTTATCAATCAACACACATACATCTCTCTCTCTCTCTCTCTCTATATATATATATATATGGATATATATATATATATTCATGCTAATAATATCATACAATTATGGTATGCTTAGCTATTTGTACCGGCAGTTTCTGTCATATTCTGCACCTTAAACAATAATTTCTTTGCAATTATTTTTGTTTCAATCTAGTTAAAATTAAACCATTTTATGCCACGATAATATCATAGTTTTCACGAATTTTACATTGGATACAATTATTTTCATGAATATTTAAGAATATCATTTTATCGTCTGTATTAATTTGAAGTGCGGCAACGAATAATACTAAAACAATATATTTTGACGATTTCGATCCTTACAATCAGCACACATTTTTGATAAATGATTATATATTTTAAGAATATGAAAAAATGAAAATTATTTAAAATACAACTATAACGCGTAACTTTGTCGCAAAGAATAATGCATGTTTTTCTAATACTCAATTTTGAAAAGCTATATTGGTGCCGCCTGACACAACATAATATATTCTATTTCGTAATTGTTGTTTATTTTATTTAATACTTAAGTTTTTTCAGCTACTACCTGTTTCTGGAGAAGATACATGATCAACACTTAATATAGTAAATCAATCATTTTTTTGATAATGACATGATTCCGACAACCACCATCGATGATTACGTATATTTACTGTATTACAGAGCAATAGAGTTGATATATGATATATTCAAAGTTATTAGGCAGTAACAATCTATCTGATCTGATAGTTTTCTTATTACTAGAACTTAGTTATGCATACATAACTAGAGATAAGTTAGTAAATTACATCTGATAACAACATATAACGCGTGAACTTCTAAGACGTTAATTTGACTTTAAAGTAAAAATGTAATTAATAACCATCAGGAAATATCCTTGACCTCAAAAAATTCTGGTTCGCGCCCACAGGGGGTCAAAGGGGGTCAAAAATGCCCCAAATTGGCCAGATTTATTGCATTTTACACTCGCCACATCGAGTCACATACAGAGGGGGGCCACGTATCCACGGCTTGTTCATTATGTTTTTATGATTTTGACACAAAAAGGTGGTTGTAAAAAAACGTAAAAAAGCTATAATCAAGCATACGAAATTATGTTAGGTATCACAATATTTGCTTAAATTAAAGAATTCTGCCTACATACACGCATAATATATATATATATATATTTAAGTGAATCATGTTTATTCTATATTCTAATAACCATGTTTTCTTTTATTTTTTATGTTAATATCGTCTCTTCAACACTAGCAACCACATAAGAAATATCCACAAAGAATAAAATGTCATTGAATTAAAATGTCTTGAAAAAACCTACACCACATAGTTGGTCAATGCTGGCGAAAACAAAAAGAAAACAAAGAAAAGAGCAAACTCACACCTAAGGAAAGGATCGCTTAGAACGCAATTTTGAATTTGATTAGTTCAGAGTTAGCACACCCAAAAGTTATGCCAACATTTGTAGATTTAGATTCAGTAATATTACTTAAAATAGTACATTAATTATATCATTTATTTATAAAAATTCGAATTCATCTGGGGGTAATTACTTTACTTGCTGTAAAGTACATTATTTAGTATACAAATGCATATTAAAGTCATTTTAATGCGAAACTATGTGCAGAGGTGATGTATTTTTAATTCATCAGTTGGGGGATAGTTAGATATATTTAGCCATGCATTACAGTATTACTGAGATTGTTATACTTTGGTGTTTTTGTGTATGGTGGTTAGTATTTATTGCTAAACTGTTTAAATTAATATTAAGATAAGGTTAATTGCTCAGATTACTTACTTAAGCAGTAACTTTTTATTTGAATGCGAAGCTAAGAGTAGAGTGAGCTCCTTTCAAACGTAAATATTCTGAAGCTACATAGACAGGTTTAAACCGCGTAAAGGAGCTTTCATAGGTTTATTATTTTTATATTAAATGGTGCTAATTACCTCACTATAACATATTAGGAGGATGCAAAGGTACTTTTAAATAAATATATACTTAAAGTAAATTGTGATTACATTTTATACTTAACTTGTGTTCGCAGGGAAACAACGCCAAGCATCACTACCTATATTACCTCACTACATCAATTTATGCCTATATCTGTATTAGAGGGGGTTCATCTTTTACTTTATTTTTATATTTAGCATATATTTGGCATACTATTTTGAATGTTAATTGTTTTCTTGGTTCTTATATCCCTCCTTGAATTAGCTTAGTTTTGACTTACTATTACTTCACTAATTATTACAGTTAAAATCTAAAACATTGCCTGCTGCTGGTCTCATGATCTGGCTATCTTCCTATTCCCTTATCTAAAGGCTTCGGTTATATTTATTGTACGTGATCTGATATATATAAATGTTTTATAATGGGGTATTACTTTTCCATGATCAATTATCAGGTATTCAGTTTCTATTGACTACAAAATATTATAATATTCTCATACGTTAGATATTTTTCATTTACGTTGATGAAAGGGTTAGTGCCAGAGGTGTCTATATGGGTTTGTAACGAGATAGGACATACGCGTTTCTATGTAGACAGTTTTAAACCACTTCATACTTTTTTATTTAATAAATTTTCCTAAGGCATAACTATAGTGTAGGATTCCAGAATACAGACGTTACATCTGTTAGATTTGTAAAGTTTGCATTCATCTGCTATACATAACAGAGACCAGTCTAGGCTGTATTAAATATTCTTACTATTTAGTTATCTTACATGCTTAGTTGTAGGGAGCTTCTTTGAATTTGTATCATGTTATTTGACAGAGTGTATATGATTTCTAAACCTGTCGACACAATATATGTTCTATTATTGTTTCTTCTATGACATTACCTTCATACAGTAGATATGATGTTAAACATTTCCCCTTCTAAAAAGCACGCATTGATATTTTTATATTTACATACGTGCATTGTAATAATTAATATATATATATATATTTATATATATATATATATATATATATATATATATATATTTATACATATATATATAGTAAGCTATGAAAATATATTGATAGGAATTAAGCTACACAGCTCTACTCACGTATCGAGCACTGTTGAAGTAAATACTAAAAATTGACACATACAAAATTATATCTCCTTATAAAAGTTTATGTAGATACATGAAATATATATATATACATATATATATATATATATATATATATATATATATATATATATATATATATATACACGAACATAAAGATGCAATATATAGCATTACATGAGAACCCATCCTGAAAGAAGTAATGCTCGATATACAAGATAGAGCAATTGATGCTGATATATATATATATATATATATATATATATATATATATATATATATATATATATATATATATATATATATATATATATATATATATATATATATTAATTTCCCTTAATTACATTACATTTATCGGTGGCCGAGTGGATATGGCGACTGCATGCAGATTCAGTCTGACTGTGAACTGGGTTCGCATCTCCCGACCGTCTTAAATTGATAATTTCCTACAGTGACGAGAGCAATAATATAGCGCCTGTAAGTATTAATAATTTATATATATATATATATATATATATATATATATATATATATATATATATATATATATATATATATATATAGCACTAGATAGAGTGAAATAATAAAATAAGGTGTTAATTAAATTTTATTACAATTCAAAGTTCAAGCAAAGTACTTTAAAGTCCTTAACTCATGAGTTTTCAAAGTAAATCTTCTCCTCAGAAGGGCATTACCGCAATGACAGGTAATAAAATTAAACTTTGAAAATATATGAACAAATATATAAAATACATAAAAGTATATAAAACATCAAATATATCGGCCCAACAGACACTTTTTTGTTTAACTTATACAGTTCATCCAAGTCATGAAGTTTAAAACAGTTTCAGTATATTGAGCTTCATTTTTATCCGGATGTTCACTAATTAAAGATATTAGCTGCCTCTTATATCTTTTGTTGTATTAACCTAAAGTAAATACAAAGTGTGATGAATAATTGTAAGCTTGACCAGAAGCTATATCATTGTTTATTATTTTACTTTTTTCACTAAGTAGTTTGTTAAAAAGAAAACAATAGATATTGAGTTTTCAGGAGAAAAGTCTTTTTGCAAGCCATGGTTACATCAGTACTTGTATATGGAATTAGCACGTGAACTTTCCCCAAAAGATTTGAGAAGAATATAGATGGTGTGTTCACCGGAATGCTAACATCTTACGATGATCAGATAAAGCATTGTAGTGTCACTTCTGTGGCGCTGATGGTGAAATCGTATGTGAGGTTCTTTCGTCGATGCCAAAACTGGAACTTGGTTCCGTAGGGAGACCGCACAGAACCTACGTCAAGCAACTAGCAGAGGACTCAAAATACACCGATGAAGAAATGGCCGGTGTGATAGAGAAAAAAAGAGCGAGATGGCGTGAGAATGCTAGGAAGGTCCGTGATACTAGCATCTTGAGTATGACGAAAAAAACATTTCTAGTAAGTGTTATTAAAGAAAATTGAATATTGTATAATGTATTACATATAAAAAATGATTAAAGCAATGTAATAACCATATGTTAGATTTTTCAATTTTGGCTAAATGTTATCGTAAATTACATGCACCTGCCTGAAGATCAGGCTTTACTAGCGATTAAATGAGGAACAATATATCCTTTTGTGGTCAGCTCATAAGAGCATATTACCTTTGTAATAATTTTCAAATTATTGCGTGAGGTCAAAGATGTACTCAATATTGCATGGGGGAAAAGGGGTATAACAGATATTGATATATTCATCGATAAGCTTTATTTTTCTTAATCATTTTTTGTAAATTCGGTGTGTCCATAATTGAACAGAAGAACGAAATGTGAATAAAAACGTAGATTGTATATATAAAATAACACATAAAAATAAAAGGATGAAGAAAATATAAACTAAATAGAAATAAAAGAAATAAAAATAAACAAGAGGGAAATAGTTAAATTAAGAGTTAAAAGTGAAAAGTAAGGAAACAAATATAACATAACAAAAAAATGATACAACAGATAAAATACAGAAAAAAACAACAAATATAATGTGTTACCTGCAGATTACAAAAACATCGTCATTGGGAAATCAATTGCAACACTGACAATGTTCTTTACTGACTAAAGAGAAACATGTCTACTTTCGAATTTCTATAAATTTGAATCAATCGAATTATGTACATAAAAAAATATTTATCCGAACAAAATGTTCAAGAGGAGACAGCTCTCTCAAACAATTTTACTTATGAAAATTGTCTAAAGTCGGAGGACGCAGAAATGATCAATACCTATTATCATTTCTGACTGGCGACCACGAGATCAAACGTTCTGTAGAAACTGGCTATAGTAGCAAGCGGGTTCAATTTGCATGTGTCTTCTTCAGTCTAGGTAATAATTACAATAATAATAATGATAATTATAATAATAATGATAATAATAATAATAATAATAATAATAATTATTATTATTATTATTATTATTATTATTATTATTATTATTATTATCATCGTAATTATTGTCGCTAATACCATCCTTACATTGTATCAGTTTACTTTAGAAAATATATTTTTAATTTTTTGTTAATTTCACTTCATTGTATTAATGTTATTATCATTATTAGTTTTTTTGTCGTTAAATAAATAATAAAACATAACAATTAAAAATAAGATAAAGAATTATTTAAACTTAGTTTGAAAGTAAAACTAAAACTAATAAAATAATAAAAAGAAAAACACAACAAGATTAGATCTAAATAACTTAACACCCCCGTACTCCGCCAAGAATCAATGCAAGACAAATCATTCTGTCCTCTCCCCACGCTTATATCGCGCATAATTTTGACATATTAAGCAACTCTGAATTCATACCCAGACATAATTTTGCCGTAAAAATGTGCCACAGATATTTGACCCCGTGTTCTTTCTTTCCATCGAAAATATGAGTTTATATTAAATTTGATTTAATACAGTTTCAAATCTGTACACGTGAGCTTCCAATTTTAAATTTTAAATTTAGTTTTCTTTTATTTTCTTTGTTCTTGCTTCATTCTTTCCAAAATGCCAGATTCTTATTCTGCCTGATGAGATCTCAGTTTCTTAAAGCTGCTGATTGATAACATTGATATGCCAGTATCGCGGATAATATACATATCTTTATAAATAAAAATAAGCATATAAATATAAGTTCTATAAGCCCGGTTTAAATTGTTTGGATTTGTATCCTGTCTATTTTTACTTCACCTGAATTACACACACACACACACACACACACATATATATATATATATATATATATATATATATATATATATATATATATATATATATATATATATGAATGATATGAAATTTACCTCACTTGATCAAACACTCCGGAGTCTAATTGTGGTCTTTAAATAAATCGTGGGAATATTTGCCATTCTTCCTCGTATAGCCGTCTCAGTTATCGTGCAGGTAAAGACATTTTATATATCAAAAGTTAATAGGTCCAAGGTACGCCTACTTCGACTAGTCGTACCGATGTATATGTCGACACTAATGTGTGTTTCTTAAGATGAAACATACATAACTCAGGATTTTTAAAATATGTATTTAAATAATAATACTAATAAATATATACATATATATATATATATATATATATATATATATATATATTGTGTGTATTTAGGCAGCATTTTATCATTAAGGCATGTGTTATTGAGGACGACAGAAATCTTCTGTTTAGTGATTCCTTTTATTTTCAATTTGACGTGTAGATGGAATGAATTGATGAAAGATCCATGTGTTTGACTAACGTTTTCAATTCTCTCCGGAATCATCTTCAGGTCTTTAATGGCAAAAATGAATACAAAGCGAGTGAAAGAATGAAATTTCTTATATATATATATATATATATATATATATATATATATATATATATATATATATATATAAAGCTGAGGCTAGTGATGCCACATGCACATATACGCGGCATCTCTAAAAAGTATCCAATCTTTATTTTCTCTGTGCGAAATAAAGAGGATATGACGACACCACTCTACACAGTGAAGGAATACACCTTCATGCGCATATGTACATTTTAACACCGCTTTTCTGTGGGTTAGTCGCTGTCTATCGATCTCTGAATTAGGTGTTACAAAACGTGTTCGTCGAATTACAGATTCTCTCAAGATGACTAAACGTGTCGAGCAATGGAACTGCATACAATATTTGTCAAAAGCTTCGTGATTCTCAAAACAAAATAATTTGTAAGATTCAGCAGGTGTTTGGAGAAGATGCGATGGATGAAACACAAATTAAGGAGTGGTCTAAATGATCCAAAAATGACCGCACATCAGCAGATAGTGACCAACATTCTGGCAAGTCCAAAACTGCTCGTAGTGCAGCTGTTGTTAAGAGTGTGCGAAATTTGGTTATAGAAAATCGTCGTTCAACCGTGCGGGAAATCACCCAAGAGGTTGGAGTGAGTAAACATTCCGGACATACATTTTCGCGTTATGATATAAACATGAACAGAGTGTCTGGGAAAATTGTTCCGAAGTTGTTGTAGCAGGAACAAAAAGACCTTCGTTTTCAAGTTGCACAGGACCTTCTGGAAACCATTTACACTTATCCTGGGTTTGCTGAACACCGTGATAACTGGAGATAAGTCATGGGTGTACGAGTACGACCCAGAAACAAATAGACAGTCGTCGAATGGAAGCATCATAAGTCTCCAAGGCTAAAAAAGCGCAACAGGTGCGACGCAAAATCAAGGTGATGTTGTGTGTCTTCTTTGGTATCCGTGGAATAGTGCATCACGAATACGTACCGGAATGACAAATAGTGAAAAAGGAGTACTATCAAGATGTTCTCCGGCGTGTCCGTGACTCAGTTCTGCGCAAAGGACCAAACATGTTGACAGCGATAAACTGGCAACTGCATCACGACAACGCCCTCGCACATTCATCCCAATTGATCCAACATTTCGTGGACAAACATGGAATTTCAGTTGTTCGACAGCCTCCCTACTCTCCAGACATGGCTCTGTGCGACTCCTAGTGGTTTCGAAATCTGCATACGCCACTGAAAGGTTCTCGATTTGAGACTAGAAAAGAGATAATAGAAACGCGACGGCGGTGATTAACACCCTTCCAAAAGAAGACTTCAAGAGGTGCCCCGGCAGTTGATGGATCATTGGGCTAAATGTGTGAAAGCACAAGAGGCCTATTTTTAAAAGGAGAACGGTCCCAATCCCATCAGTAATTTGAAGCATTATTTCTTGCGTAATATCGGATACTTTTTCGACATACTTTTTTAATCATAAAAGAATGACACTAAACAATTATAAAATCATAGGGTTCAGAAAACCCTTATGAGCGTCATGATCGGAAAGTGCTCCTCTAGTAGATATCTTGGGGACCAGGTTTACATTCTGCGAATTTTGATCAATCTTATTCCGGTTTATATAATACAAATAAATGATATAATCAGCCAAAAAGCAAAGACTCTGTGGAGGAAGAAATTGACAACAAAGGAAGCTAGACTAGTAAATACTAGTACACATGAAGAACGAAATACGGAAGTTAGATCATTGATTATCGAAACATCATATATATACGTATATATATATATATATATATATATATATATATATATATATATATATATGAAGTTGATACTTTTTTCACTTTGTGTTACTTTCTAAAGAATCACTCCATTAGAATCTGATTTTTTACAATCATCAAAAGTCTTACACTTTATCTACTATATGTAGTTATATTCGGACATACGTTCGTCGAACACTCTCGACTAGTCTTCTATCTGTGCCTGCTTCTAGGTACATATAGATCTTAATTTCCCTTAATTACGTGACAGTTTCCGTTGGCCGAGTGGATATGGCGACTGCTAGCAGATTCTAGGCTGACTCTGTGAACCGGGTTCGCGCTTCTCGACCGTCTGAAATTGTTACTTTCCTGCACTGTTCAGAGCAATAAGCTTGAAACGCTAGCGTCTGTAGGTATTGATAATTTACTATTTATTTATAAATACTATATATATATATATATATATATATATACAAAATTATAGGTTATTGATCAACGGGAAATATCTAGTCTATAGTTAGTGGGTTTTATATTTAAATGATATTGTATTAGCTCATCTATTTATTTTAACCATTTTGTATGTATACAACAAAGTTAGGATAGCATCCTTTTTCTTATGAGTTTCATTTCGCCTTATTTTACCGAAATATCGTTCGACACGCAACAATTTCCACAATTTGACCTAAGAGCGACTTCTATCGACGAACTGAGTTCATCTTAAATAAAAAAAATATAGAGAAAAATAATTTGCGACGGTTAAAGACAAACACTCGAAATGGATACAAAATGAGAAAGTAGTAACTCCTCCTTCTTGGAAATACAAATAAGAAAGGTTTATAATCAATAGAAAGTGCACGTTGTATCGAAGTTTGTTTTCATGAGTTAATATAGAAGGTTAATCTTGTGATCATTTTATCGTTTCTTCCAGCATTTCTCATGTGGAATAAAACTATTTTAATATTGACTGTCGTTATCGATCGTTTCAGTTTCTTTTTTAGACCATACACAACACGAACCCATCAACGAGTTTCATTATTTTTATTGTTATTGTTAACTTGTCAGGATTTCCCCTTTCCAAATTGACTCACTCACCTTCAAGCATATCTAACAAAACTCGAATAAGGTTTAAAATATTTTTTTTTAAGTAAAGCAACGTCCCCTACAGTTGTATATTCATGAATTAAGACTTTTATAGTTACGGGGTCCTAAATAATCTATGCATCTTATTCCTCTTTGTTCAACCCTATCAAAGTTGCATTAGTCTCAATATATATATATATATATATATATATATATATATATATATATATATATATATATATATATATATATATATATATATGTAACTAGCAGGGCTACCTGGCGTTGCTTATGGCTATAAAACAACATACAAGATAGATATGATGTATGATAGTGTGACATATTCACATTAACACTGGTATCCCTCTCAAGCCGTCTCTTTATCTTTCTCGTTTCCACCCCTCCAATTTTCCGTACATCTCCTCAACCTTTTCTTCTCTTTCGTCCAGACCACTCGTCTCTCTTGTTTTAATGTGTAAAAAAATTAATTTTCCGGAACGATTATTTTTTAAAAATCTAATACTGTAATGTTATGTTTAATGCTCCTGGCAGGGCCGAGTAAAACAAAAACAATAACATTGTTGATGCCGGGTAATTATGTTGCCCCACTCGCTTTCACACTAATATGAACAGAAATTATTTTAATAATAAAAGTAGTCCAAAGAGATTAAGATGTAAACCCCGTCCCCCATACCAGAATGTTTAATGACGTGTACAGATAAAATAGTCTGAAGAGATTTAATATATATGACTTAACAAAAATTAATACAGTAATCTTCAATTATTTATACCGGACAACGTCGAAGAGAAAAATGGTCAAGATCGATATCTAATGGATTGCCCTTTCTCCTTCATTACATAATAATATTAATGCAAATTATGTTGATATGACAATAGTCCAAAGATAATGTATATATACCAAAGATCGAAAGAAATATTGTAATATGACCATTTTTTATCCCAGACACTTACCAAGCTAAATATTGTAATATGAATGAAGAAAATAATTGATAAAAGTGAATGATACAGCGAATAAGAGATTAAAACAAGGTATGAAAAGAATGAATATAAATAAATAGATGAATGACAAAATTAATGAAAAAAATTGAATTAATTTTTGTAAAAAAAAAATAAACATGTTACTTAGCAAATAAATAACTTCATTTAGAATCGTGCTCATTGTATTTTATTTTTAATTGTTGATTTTATTTTAATTACACCTTTTTTCGATTTGAAAAACTTACATTAGTATTATATTTTAAAGACCTTAGGTGAGTTTAAGACTTTTCGTTTTACATTTTACGCCGTAATTGGTACATTTTGTTTAACAACTATGTTTTGATTATGCTATGTTTTATTTATTCTTTTGTAAAAAAAACAGCCACATTTTATTGGGCAATTTAATAAAACAACTAGCAAAATATGCGACCGTATAGAGTATATATTTGCTAGGATATATAATGTATTAAGAAAGTCGAATGACATGCAGAGAGCAGGATTGATGAGAAGCTGGTAAGATCAAAAATAATTAATGGAAGGAGAGGTCTTACTTTTTAATTTTATTTCCAATCTCACAATAACAGCAAGTATTGTTTCAGCTGTGTGTGTTTCCGGATGATAATTAGGAATCATTCGATATTTTGTGAACATTTTCTCTTTGTCAGAAATCGACACTAAAGAAAAGTCCGACTGTGTTTATTTCGCTAAAAATGGATGCTAGAGAGTATGACTTGAACAAAACAGTACCGCATAATACGGTAAATTAATAAATTTTGAATTTCTTAAGATAAGGTTCTATATGTAGTTTTAGGTCTGACACAGTTTTTATATACCAAAAAATTATTCCGACTTTAAGAGAAACATGCCATAATCAGTTACCAGATCAATTTCCTTAAAAGATGCCGCAAGCACAACATAATACCCAATACTATCAGAAACATCTGTCTACATCTTCCCATACTTTACTCAGTCCGAAAATGTATACATACCTATTGCATCAAGAAAATTACCAGTACCTCCAGTGTAAACTTAATCAACTTATCGATAGCATCACAGAGACTCTTCTTTCTCCGCAGAACAGTCGACATACAGTATAACAACAGTAGTCTATCATGCCTATCACCACTGTTTAAACCTCGAGAAAAAACGACTGAGGCAGAAATTCAGTTGGCTTTTCCAGAAATACTCTTAACCTCCACCACCAGGATCAAGTATATCAACCAAACCCACTACAACCTTCTCACTATACTCACCTTGGTCACTCACTTCACTGTTTCTTTTTCTAATTTCTATACTGAGCTTCTAACTCTTGGCCCCAAATTCCTTACCACCCAAAAGCTGAACGATTACATAAAACTTAACATTGAACCTCAATTCTGTAGAACAGCCTAACAGCATTTAATCAACGTACCCAAGACAATCCTAATAACACAACCAACTTTAAAAATGTATTTTCCGTTAACTAAATTGATCACCCACTTCAGCTACCACGTAGTAACCACCTACTAGACAAACACCTTCTAGATTAAAACACAATAGTTGATATACTCCGACATCAACAACTCCATATAACCCTGGGCACCTGCTGAGGATAGAGAACGAAATACACCCTAGACCACACAAGCACCCTTACAAGAATTAAAGGTGATTTGTCACATGTGTGAGCATCCGTGTAAGCCTGAAGCTGGATTAAAGTGCCACGAACGTGCACACGGCCGAACATCAACTAAATAGAGATGACAAATCTCTCAAGAAGATATATATATATATATATATATATATATATATATATATATATATATATATATATATATGTATATATGTGTGTGTGTATGTGTTTATATATTTATGTGTATGTAAAAATGAAAAGCATCTATATGAAAATAGTGTGTAGCCCACTTTCAACAGGGATGAGCCGTCTTTAAGAGAATTAATAATAATCTATCAATCTAAGCGTAATGCAAAATTCCGGATCCACCGTAGAACTTGCTTACTGTGTATGTACGCCGAGCTGCTATAATATAGAATTTAATTTTCATGGTGGGCGATGAGTTAAATATCAGGCTGCAGAGCTAAAGATGACTTTGTGACTGAGTTCGAGTCCTACACTGAAAAATGCGTTAGCATAAAACACATGTGTCTGCAGGTAAAAAATAAATATTTATATAAAAAAATATAACATATATCTTTATATTATATTTATATTAAAAATAATATATATATATAATATTTATGTAAAACATATCATATATATACATATAGATATACATACTAATTTCAATTAATATTTTAACGTAACTAGACTTATGTGGATTGTAACATCGACAATACAAGTTGATATCCTGTTAGATGTACTGTCGTTACTAAAAAAAAAACATCTCGCAGCTGTCGATTAATTAGCAATTAATATCATTTATAAAAAGTACTTACACATAACAAATGTGTTTATCGGCATTAGCTTTTTTCCTAAATGAATTGATATGCCTTGAAAAGCCATCACAATTACAATTTAATATTGTAAGTTCAACAAAGTATTTTTGTATCATTGAAAATCACTGATGTGTTTTCCTGAATTGTTTATTAATAATATATTGCTAATTATTAAGTGACTTCTTTTCATATATATTTATACTTTCTGTGTGTGTTTTTTGATTGTTTATGATTTATTGTTTTTTATTTAAGTTATATGATAATTGTGTTTTATAATTTATGTGTTTTGCAAATAAAAAGAAAATACGTCTAGAATGATTTAGCGATGTAACTTTTGTTGTAGGAGCTCTCTTCTTCGCGTCTTTAAGTATCTTTTTAATTGTATTTCATGTCACTGGAACGTATATTCATGCCAAAATGTGTGAAATGTCAACTCATATTATTAAACCCATGAACCTTCCTTTGTGATAATATTATTATTATCATTATCATTATTATCATTATTATTATTATTATTATTATTATTATTATTATTATTATTATTATTATTATTATTATTATTATTATTATTATTATTTGTACTCACTAAGAGTTCTCACACAGATGATCATCAACGATTGCTCACCAACAACAACCAGTGGTATTTCCTGGGGTCTGAGTTCAACAAGCCTCCCCAGATTTCCAGTATTCTTCAACTCTTTTTGATAGCCACCGCAAATAACCTTGCGATATCGTAACAGCTTCTTACCATTGATTTCTCGCTGGTAAGGACCATTGGTCTTCTCTGGGAGTTTGGTGGCAATAAGCATCCCCAAGGTTCAAGCATTCTCCGAACTCTTTCAGTTGAGGTCTGGTTTGTGCAGCCCATCCTCGGTCTTCTCATTTTCCTTTACCCTCTACAAATATTTTGTCTGGTGTACGCCTAGGCCGGCACCATTTGTTTGGCGCGGGGGGGAGAGATCTTATGATGTTTCTTCTAATTGATGTTCATTGGTTCATTTTTGTGCGGTGTTAGCTAAGGCCAGTATAATTAATTAAACGGATTATTAGGTGATGTGTCTAACAGTTTATGCTCGTTGGTTCGTTATGTGGTGTTCTTCGTGTGTGTTTTTTCTTCCTGTTGTAGATTCCGTGTGACTAGTTACCCTTCGTATCTTATGTGGGTTATTTTTCTGCATTTGAGGATTTTCCTTAAGATTGCTGCTGTTTTGATCACTGCCATCCTTTGTATGGGTTCGATGGTCCCTTTGTTTCCAATTTCTCTCAGTTTTTTCTCCAAGTTTTTATGGGATTTTTCTTAGTGCTCCTATTAGTATTGGTATTATACTGACTTTCCTCATGCTCCATATTACTTTAAGTTCTCTGTCTACTGCTGTGTATTTACTTCGTTTTTTCGTATCTTTGATCTTCACTTTGTTGACTCCTAGGACGGCGTAGTCTATGATCTTGCAATATTTTTCGTTCTTGTCGATTATAATAACATAAGGTATATTTGCTTGTATACTGTATTAGTTTGTATATCCATGTCCCAGAGGATTTGTGTTTTTCGTTTTCCAGGATTACTTCAGGTTAATGGGTGTACCATTTGTCTGGGTATTCGAAATCCAATTGTTTGCACAGTTCCCAGTGTACTGTTTTCCCCACACAGTAATGTATGGCCTTTGTATTCTTTTTGGGCGATTTGCTACATTCACTTATATCATTTACTGTTTCGTCTCTTTGTCCACACAGTCTGCATTTATTGTTTCCCTGGGTTTTATCTATTTTAGCTTTAATATAGTTTGTCCTAATCTTATTGTTTTGTGCAGCCATCAGTAAACTTTCCGTTTTTTCTGTAAAAGTTTACTTTACTTAGCCATGCCCAGCTATTTTTCTTAGTTTCTTCTCTTGTCAGTCTTATGAAGCGTCCATGTTGTTGTTTTTCTTCCCATTTTTTTTCTTGTGTTTTTGTTTCTAGTGTCGGTGCTTCTCGAGTTCCTCGTTGGAACGCTGTCTCTTGCTGCGGTGATAAGCCTTTCCGTGTTCTGAGTTATGTATTTCTTCAGCTCTTTTTCTTTATTCTTCCGCACACATTTCTATACTTACCAACCCTCTTCCCCCTTCGTTTTTTTCATGTAGAGTCTGTACGTATCGTATTTTGGGTGTAGGGTATTGTGCATGCTCATTAATTGTCTAGTCCTCTGGTCAAGGTGTCTAAGTTCTTCTTTAGTCGATCTTCTTAATGGTCCAGAGTATCTAAATAGCGATACTGCCCAGGTGGTTATTCCTTTTACTTTGCTGTATAATTTCATTTCTAAGAGTTTTCTTGTTCTTCGTAAATATTATATTCAAATCTTGCCTTTCATTTCTGTAGATTTGATTGTGTCTGCTTCCAGAACTCCCCAATATGTGTAGCTATCCTTTTCGCCTAGCACCCTAATATCCTTTTGGTTGGTTGGTGAGTTCCATGCCCTCTGATGTCTTCAGTGTTCCTCTTTTCATTTCTAGTAGTGCACACTTTTCCATTCCGAATTCCATTTGAATGTCCTGACTCATGATACTGATCGTATTTATCAGCTTTTCTAGTATTTTATCGCTTTTTGCGAATAGCTTCAGGTCGCCATGTGCATCTTAGTTCAGTGTCTGTAAACTTGTATCCAGCATTACATTTTCTGAGTGTGTAGGTGATTGGCATCATAGCTATTATAAACAGTAGTGGTTATAGAGAGTCTCCTTGGAAAATTCATCTTTGTATTTTTTCTTGGTCAGGTGTTGTCCTCCAGCTGTCAGTTCTAGTCCCCATGTTTCCATGTCTTTCTTGATAAGATTAATAGTCCTATCGAGTATCTTGTATATTTTAAACATTCAATTATCCATGATTGAGGGATTCTGTCGTCAGCTTTTTTGTAGTCAATCAATGCCATGGATATGTTCTTTTTTATGCTATTTACCTCTTTCAGGATCTTTTTATCTATATATAGCATATTGTGTGCCCCTATTTTCCATTTTCGGCACCCATTTTGTTCTTCGGAAAATAATAAACGATGGTTCAGGGATTAGTAGATTTCTTCTCTCAGTTGTGCCGTCAAGATTTTCCACATTGTTGGTAAACAGGTTATTATTATGTAGTTTCTTGTGATCGTTCCTTTTTTGGCATATTTTAGTATTGGCGTTGTCCTTCCTTTGGTCATTCACTCTGGTGCATCTGTTTTGGGGATACATCCTCTTCAGTTTCTGCGCTAGCCTTTTATGTAAGGTCGTACATTTTTAAAACCAGTATGCATGCATTCCATCGAGGGCTGGTACTTACCAATTTGCCAATTTCCTTAGGGTTGTCTTAATTATTTCTTCATTAATTTCTGTTTTTATTCCTTCTTCAATTTCTTGTAGTTCATTTTTCATGTTTTTCAGCCACTTGCTGTTTTTGTTGTGTTTTTTAGGGTTTTCCCATACCTTGCTCTAGAAGTGTTTCTTTTCTGTCGGGCCCGGTTGTTCTGTTCTTGTTCGTTCTCCGTTTACGTTTTTGTAAAAGTGGCTATGATTGTTTTCAAAGGTCCTGTTCTGTTTTTGCCGTTCAGATGTTTGTCTATATCGTCTCAGTCTTCTTGTATCGCTGCTATCTTTTGTGTTAATTCTTCGTGTTTCTTATTCAATCTTCCCTTGTGAATACGATGTCTACTTGTCCATCCTTTTCTATTCTATTTCATCCTGTTTATGATTTAGTTATTTTCGAAGTTTGGTAATGTGGGTTTGTAGTCTGATTTCCTATTCGGGCATTGTAAGCCCATTCTTTTGGCCAGTCTTTTTCCTCTTTTCCGTTTTATGCTTACTGATTTTGCCCCAGCATATATCTAGTTGTTAAAGTCTGTGATAGTGTATGTTGAGATGTATGCAAGTACTTTGTTTACTGTCTCTGTTTCAACTTTAACTTCCTCCAATCTTCGTTATTTAGGGATGAGAGTTTTGTTTCCTCGGACATGATTCATTTGATGTTTTCTACTTCTATTGCTTCTTCGTCAATGAGTTCTGTCGCTTCATAATCTTCGTCTTCTTCAGTTTCAGTGTTTATCTTTTGCCCTTATTCTTCCTGGGTGTTTTCGTCCGGTGGAGTTGTTGAACTATCACGCCAGTAATCTTTTGTTTGATGTCCGTTAATTCCATCTCACAGCACCACTCCCTCTTGAGTATCTGCCTTGCTTTATCTGATAGTCTCGGTTCCGTTGCTTGGTAGGCAGTAGAAATGTCCCATAGATCTTTCATTCGTTTTCGGTATCCCCTTTCAGTGGGGTAGCGGCTTCTGTAGTAGCACTCCATTACTAGTTTATTGTAGTTATTATTTTTTATTTATTTATTTTATTTTTAATTGACTTACCTATGATGTATGTGTTATATGAAAATAGTTTCATGCCAAAGTAGTGGAATATACAATCGTTTAAACGATATGAATATTTGAAAAATCTGCAATCATTGTCTCATTCTCCTTTTCCCCTTCTCTTTATATGTATAAACTTGTGCTTCATGCGTTTTATCTCATTTATGATAAAACATTGTATAATGTAATTTTTCTCATTTCGGGTTTCTAATGTGAACTTTATAACTGTTTACATTTATTTAGATATTGAACGATAAATAAGGGTAAATGGTTCTAGTTTATCTTACTATTTCGAGTACCTTATATATTTCATAATCCGTGTATGTGTAAATAAACATGTTATGGAAAGCACTTACTGGTGAGAGAGCTGAGCACGTTTTCATACTAATCTGTCAAATAACTCAAAGTTTTAATTCATTCGAGAATAAGTATAACTGTGATTGTAAGACGGTTTAAATTGTATATCTGGAGTTGTTCTCCTTCTATATATATTTTGGTATATGATGAAAAATATGTAATTCTGTTTTTCTTATTATAGCTTTCTTATAAAAATATCATTATTGTTTGAATGTCAAATACCCATATTTGTGTACCTTTATGTATGTATGAATCCTCTCTAAAAATGATTCGACCTTAAGCCAAAGAAATATTTAAAATATTGACGGGGTCAAAGTAGGAATCTTGTGCTTGCACACACTAAGCCCACTGCGCAATCAACTGCCGGAAACTTCTCTGGAAGTCGTCTTGTGAAATGATGTTCATCTCCGCCGTCGCGTGACACATTATTTTTTCTCTAGTCTCAAAACGGGAACCTTTAATTTTTGAAACAACCAGACGTCGCAAGGAGAAATGTCTGGAAGGTAGCGAAATAAGCGAACGACTAGAATACCATGTTTTGCCAAGAAATGTTTAATCAATTGGTATGAATGTGCGGAAGCGGTGTCGTGATACAGTTATCAGCTTTTCGCGGTCCACATGTCTGCTTATTTGCCGGGGAGCATCTAGATGGTACTCCTTTGTCAATGGTTGTCATTCCAGTGCGTGATGTACAAGGCCATGGATATCAAAGAAGGCAAGCAGCATCACCTTGATTTTGCTTCGAACCTGTCGCACTTCTTTGACCTTGGAAACTCGAGATGCTTCTATTACGACAACTGTCTATTTTTTTCTGGGCATACCCGTACACCCATAACCTACGTTCAGTTATCCCGGTGTTCAGTAACCCCAGAATCAGTGTAAGCTGTTTCCAGAAGGTCCTGTGCAACTTGAAAATGGAGGTCGTTTTGTTGCTGCGACAACAACTTGGACAGCCACTCTGTGAACGTTCAAATCATCACGCAAAATTGCATGTGCGGAATTTTTACTCACTTCCACCTCTTGGACGATCTCTTGCACGGTTGAACGACGATCTTCCATCACCAAATTTTGCACCCTCTCAACTCCAACTGCACTCCGAGCAGTTTTGGGCCTTGCCAGAATGCTGGCCACTATCCGCTGATGTGCGGCCATTTTTTGAATCGGTTAAACAACTCTTTAATTTTGTTTCACCCATCGCATCTTCTCCAACCACCTGCTGAATCGTACGATTTATTTTGCTTTGAGAATCACGAAGCATTTGACAAATATTGTATGCAGTTCCATTGCTCAATACGTTTAGTTATCTTGAGAGAATCTGTAATCCAACGAACACGTTTTGTAGCACCTCAGTCAGCGACCGATAGACAGCGACCAACGCACAGGAAGGCGGTGTTAAAATTCACATATGCGCATGAAGGTGTATTCCTTCACTGTGTAGAGTAGCACCGCCCTATCGTCTTGATTTCTCCAAGAAAAAATAAAAGTCAGATACTTTTTAGACATGCCTCGTATATAACATTGGTCGCATTTATCAATCCTGCTTCGAAAACACGTGTCATGCGAACAGTCATTCATGGCTCAGTAATAATTAGTTGACGTCAATTTGCCGCCATCATTCATATGATTGATGATGTTAATCTTTCTGCAAACGCGATATTTCCTATTTTATTTCCTGTCTCTCTTTGCAGTAGTTTAGTTAATTATAAAACATGTATGTTCATTGCTTCGTGAAGAACCTTTCAATCATTCTCATAATTGTGATTTCTCTGCGTTGAGCCTCTATTTTTCTATGCATTATTAATACTGTAATAAACATTAATCTTCTCTATTGATTTCTTTTCTTTACTTGATTTTTCTTTCATAATTCCCTAACTTCGATATTTGCTTCTTAGTAAATTTCTCAAAATATTTGTGTAAGATGTGTACAATATAGATGCGTTTATGATGAGTATTATTTTTATTACTTGATATGAATTTTCACCCAGGCCATTTTCAGTTTTTTCTCACCGATAATAACCAGTGGTGTTTCATGGAATCTGTGTTGTAGGAAGTGTACCCAGATTTCTTTATTCACTCTCGCTTTCTATAACCGCTGGAAATCATTTTGCGCTATGGCAACATTCGCTTAAAATTAGTTTAACGCTTGCAACACAAGTTGGTCGTCTCTAAGAATTTAGATCGCAATAACCCCCACAGTTGAAGTATTCGACGACCCCTTTCGATAAAGATGTTGTTGATTCCCTCCGACCACGGCTTTTATATCCTCATTGACCCTTCACGACCATTATTGTGGTATCAGCCAATGATGTTACCATAATATTGGTATGTGTCTGATTTATTATGGTAGGCAGCAGTTATGGTAGTTCTTCTTATTATTATTAATTTTGTTTTATTATTAGTAGTATTAGTAGTAGTAGTTGTAGAGTAGAAGTAGTAAGAGTAGGCGGAGTAAAGGTAGTAGAATTTGTCCTATTTATTAAAGTTTCAATTTCTTTTTTTTTATGAGATATGTTCGTTTTAATTAAACAGTGAAATTTTAATAAGTTCGCGTAATCTCTGAAGTGAAAAGAAAGTATCTTCGCTGCACCAGCATATTTGATTAGTAAAACCTCCGATGTTGTTTTATATTTTCATTTAGATTATTTTAAAAACAAAACATATTTAAACTGATCCTGACATTATCGTATTATGTTGATAAACAGTTCTCAATATGAATTAAGTTTTAATATATTAACTTTTAAAACCATGTAATTAGTTCAGCCTTCCACATTAAAAGTCGTATATATGTCAATACGACACGCAGAATTGTGAAATAATAGATCGAACACAATAGAACTACGAAATGTAAGTGACTGATTTACATAAGTCTTTAATTCTTTATGATTTAGCTTATATTAGGTACGCATTCATCTGACCAAAAGAAATAAGATAGATCCTTGTGTTGACCTACTTGTTTCCTTTAAGCATCATTCCGTCTATGATTACTTCGCCGTTAATTATTTCTGATTGGTACTCTGTGGATTGTATTTAGTATTCATATATTTTTGTTTGCAAAAAAAACCTTTTGTTACAAGATGCTCGACTGATCTCAAATCGCTGGTCTTAATCTTCAAAACATCCACAGCTAGGAATCATTTATTCTTACAACCAGTGGAAAGAATTGCCTCTTTTTACTTTGTGTACTGAAAAGCAAATTCAATTTCTATTGACAGAGTTACTTTGTAAATTTGTTTAAAATCCTCTCATTGTATTGTTTATCGTCCTACTAAAAATGTAATTAACCAGTATTCACGGCACTTACATTTATATATAAATGCATAAATCTACTAAATGTATGAAACTATTTTAAATAGTAAAACAAAAATAAAAAGATCTTCTCTAATTGATCCATGAATCGCTACATGTTCCGCAATTTATTACCATACTATTTACCCCAATTACATTTTACACTCGTCGAAATTTAGATTATCTAAGATTCGTCAGACTTTTATTGGGTTTCAAAATCCGTCGTTTTTTATTCAATTTTAAAACTTTGGTGAAGGCTATAGACTCATGTTGATTCTCCGGATTAGAACTAGTGTTCGTACCGTCTTCTCTGTCGGTAGCTCAGACAATGTTAACATGGATTAAGGGATCAATCTTACATTCAAAACTGACTTTGTTTACTTATACCAACGAATGTGTTTCTTTAAATAATAGTTTATTATCGGATAAAATCATTGCCATTTATTTATCGATTATATAATGTATTGTTTAAGTTGCTAACTGCAACTGCATATATTCAAAATCCTATGTGGTCAATCCGATATCTACTCTCCCAACTGTGTCGAGCCCTGTAAATAACATTCAAATTATTCGCTTGTCTCACAAAACATATTACTGATAGTATTTGACGACGAATAATTTGAATAACTTGGCGGTCACAAGCCGAGGAGTCTGCCATAGGTGACCACCTTTTGGACAAAAGAATCTGTCGTGATCTATATTCTGATGATACATTTACCATTGTGCACAGAGCACGACACCGCTTCCATCTAGATATATTGGAAGCTATCATCATTAATTCAAGACGTCCTACACTCTGTAGACAAAGGCAATTGAAATATTCCCTACAGTTATTTGGCTATTCGTGGTCATCCGCAAGGTGATTTGGGAAAAGAAAAAAAAAAATATATATATATATATTCTTTACTTGCGTTTATGTATATATATTATTTCGCATGTATACAACCTTATGCCACCTGCTTGCAACTTTATTCTACACCGGTTTATGGTTGTTCGTGTATTTTAATCACTCTACCGACGATTCCCCTGACGAGAGTCGGACGAAAGGCTGCCTTGGAAACTTTAAGCTGTTTTTTTTATGCTAATGTGAGAACTTTGTTTTTATTCGTGAATTTTTTTATTCGTAAATTCCGAAACCATACAAAACGGTTTTTTTTTTAATTTGTTTAATATAAAATTATTTTCTCTTTTTTTTTTTCTATTTCATCTTATACAAAGTGTTCCCCATATTATTCATTATTCATTTTGTAGTGTGGCACCATTTTGTCTCTACATATATATATATATATATATCTTAATATATAAACAGATATATATATATATATATATATATATCCACATAAATATATACGCAACCTTATCTACATTTATATACATATATATACACGTAATTATGTACATATATGTATATATACATACACATACATATACACATATATACATATACACATATATACATATATACACAGATGTATATGCATGCATATATGTACATATATACATATGTATATGCATATATACATATATATATACTTATATATATATACATATATATACATATATACATATATATAAACCTATATATATACACATATATATATACATATATGTATACATTTATACATATATATGTATATAAATACATGTATATATTGATATATATACACATATATATATAATTATATATATACATAAATATATATACATATATATATACATATTTGTATATTTATATATGTATATATACATATAGAAATGTGTATATATATATATTTAAATACATATATGTTTATGCATATATACATATATATACATGTATATGCATATATATATACATATACATACACTCATATATGTATACATATATATATACATATATATGCATATATGTATTGATATATTCATATATATACATACATATGTATATACGATATATACATATATATACATATATATACATATATACATATACATATATATATACATATATATATATAAGTATATATTTAAACAAACATAACTAAATATATATGTATATATACATGTTTATATATACATATATATATACATATATATATATATACATATGAAATACCTTCATATATATATAGTCATATATATATACCTATTGGCTGAGAAAACAACAAAGAATATTATTGCTTAACTAGCTAGCCGGCAAAAAACCCGGTAAAACTAACTTCATACTTTTTAGCCTGAAGAGTCTCCCTAGGAATGACACGCAGGAGCTTCTCTGTAGCTTAATCGCCATAAATATATTTTCATAGCTTACTACCTAGCTCTACTTACGTATCGAGCATTGTTGACGTGCATACTGTAAATTGATACATAAAAAATATATCTCCTTATACAATTTGATGTGGATAAATTAAATATACACACATATATATATATATATATATATATATATATATATATATATATATATATATATATATATATAGTCTAAAGAAGCTTTGAGTTATTTTAAAGAAAAAGAAAACAAAAGGAAAGTGCAGTTTAAATTCCCAGAGAAACTAACTAAATCCAAAATATAGCAGACTTAACATTCGTTGGAGAATTCATAAATAAAATATAATAGTAAGTAAATAAAATAAAAAGAGGGATTAAGTATCTAACAGTGAAACAAAAACAGGAGACCTTAACGTAAGCGTCTAATATTAGCACTGGGATCATCAGCTGTTTATTATATAGATATATATATATATATATATATATATATATATATATATATATATATATATATAAGAAAAAAGAGTGATAAATATGCGACGATTGTCCAAATTTATTTCAAATTTTAATTGTTCAATGCAAGATGTATTCAATAATAAACTAGTGTTTATTTTTCTTTCCTTAAGCCAAGGCTTTTCAAAGATCGAAATCTTATCATCAGAGGAGAAATACAGATGGATAAGTTGGCTTTCGAAAAAACCAAGGTTCAAATATTTTAAAAATATGAAAATTATTATTAAAGGAATATTTGTCAAAAAAACGCAGTGAATGAAAAGAAAAATTGCGTGAAAAATATATGCAGATTGTCCGGGTGGTAAATTCCCGTTGAAAAGAAGTCAAATGAATTGTAGAATGTGAAGAAAACTCTTTGCGTGAGAGCAGTGTGGAGAAAGTGCTCAAAATATAGGTGAGTCCAGACGCACTTAAAGAGGATTGAAAAGGGAGAAATTGGCCATTTTTATATACTTCCAGGACCAAATAAGGCAGATAATATCTCGTTCCAGGTTTAAATCCAAATGAAACAAAAAGGCAAAATGGTTAAAGATTTGGGGTTAGGGGGGAGGGTTTATGAGGTACGGGATTGTTTAAATAGCCGCTTTGAGAGTTGGGGGGAAATAAAAAAAGAAGGCAAAGAAACAGGAGGAAGGCTGGTATGGGGATGAAGTTAAAGTGACAGGGTGGTTGAAGGTGTGGGCGGGCGGTAGGATATATGTTTTGGAGGGTGGGATTAATCTGAAGTGGGATAGGAGTGTCGAGATTGTATTCTAAAAATAGAAATCAAATGAGTGAGCTTCTAACATTTCAGAGGTGAGAAGTGAAGCAGCTAAAACGAATTAAATGTAGTTACCGGTAAGTGTTTCTGGGGGTTTAAAAAGGGTTAAAATAGAATTAGTTAAAAGCATGGTAAAATAAATAGATGTATGAGAGAGAGTGAATTATTAAAATTTAAAAAATTTAAAAGATTAAAAAGATTTAAAAAATTAAAAATTAAAATTTAAAATTTAAAAGGAGCTAGGGAATAGTTAATTTAAAAAATTTTTTTTAAATGTATTTTAAAACCAAATTAAGGGTTATATGAATAATTAGAAGGGACATTAAATGACCAAGGAGAAAAGAGGGGGAAATAAATAAATGGGAAAAGAGTTAGTTAAATTAAAGATCAGGTCTATCCTCCTCATATATATTAAAATTTAGGAGAGGGGAACAGTGTAAGGGATAAGGATAGATTGTTTGAAACAGTTTGTTTCGATTACAAGTAATGGGGGTGGGATTAGGTTGGTTCAATTTAAACTTGAGTGCAGTGTCAGTGTTATAATCTATAGTGTGAATGGTGTGTGAGTCGTAACAGGGTGACAATTAACAATTACATTTTAAAATTAAATTAGATATATAAGGGAATCTTGCAGGGGGTTTCCAAGTAGATTGAAAATATGATTTGAGGGGATGGGGGTGAAATTGGTCAAAGATAAGGTAAGGTGAGCAGAAGAGAATAGACCGATAGAAAATGGCATATATATATATGTGTATATATATATGTATGTATATATATATTTGTATATATATGCATATATATATATATATATATATATATATAGACATAGATAGGCCTAACACTTCTGTTGGCCGTTTTGTGAGAAACCTCATTGCTAGGTAAGACCCTTTCGAACTGAAATGGTCAATTTTAGGGAGGGCTAACAAATATAAACCGAACAAAAGGAAGAGATGCAACCTATGTGCATTGGAGTCGTACCACATCATGACATCTAGAGATAATTTACTGAACGCTAGGCAGGAAATACTACAATGCTGTCTGCATAGAAACCGTTACCTGTTATCAAGCCTAAAACCTGGATAGGAGGGGAATTGGGGGAAGTATAAACTTACAGCAGAGATAGGCAGGATGGACACTTCCTGAGGCAATCTGGGGCAATAATTAGTGTATAATATAGAGGATGAGAATAAGTAACACGTACTTATGCTAAGATATGTCTTGATTCAATTATTAGCGGAGGCTCGGGACTTAGGTTGGGGGTGATAAGGTAGGAATATTCTATCGGAATAAGGCCCATTGATAGTCAACTATAGTAAATACTTTTTCAGCAGAATAGAGGGGGGAATTTTTGTTACATATAAAAAGATAATGGAATAATAAATAATAAATCACAATTTATTCTCAGAAATAGATATATTATACGAAATGCATTGGGAATTTCAAGTAATTTTAAGTGAAAAATAAGAAATAGCAACCTGGATGCTATCACTATTTAATTAAATTAGGTTAAATTAAATTAAATTAGTTTTTAATTAGATTAAATTAAATAAAACAATGGGTGGCAGGAATGGAGAAAAATAATTAAGGAAAAAATAATTTAAAAAACATGCATGCCGACACGGACTTAATTTCTAAAAATAGAAATAATTGGATTTTTATAAAAAGTATCTTGTACGGGATTTTAAATTAGTAATAACAAAGTCTCCTGTCATTTAACGAGTTAGAGTGATATTTTCCCGTAAAGTTGGCCAAAAAAATAACCTAGTCCATTAAAAAAGGTGTTTTCAAAATAGAAAATAGATTTCTGATAACGATATTCCGTAGTAACATTTATTTATGGAATATAGAATAATATTCTCCACAGAGAGTTGCAAACAGACACAACCGTTAAGGAAATATTTTAAATAATTTGAAATAATAACTAGATTTTTGTAGAAAACTTTTTTATAATAACATTTTATTTTTGATATATAAATAATCTTTCAAAAACAAATTCTGCGGGATAGGCTTTTTTCGCTTCGTTAAACAACAAAACGATAATAATTCGGCAGTTAATTAAATGAAGGATATTTTCCCAAAATGTAAAATAACGTCCCAGACACTAGATAATTAATTTCTATAAAGAATAGGTTTAATAATAAATATTTTTAGAAACAGTATTTTGAATAAATAGTTTCTATCTACTAATTAAGATTTTTTCTTAATATAAGGGAGTTTTCTGCGAGATTGACATTCAACTCGTCGTGTGTTTGTTTCGAAAGGTAAGAAATCAGCCATTGAAATAAGGCTCTTCGAACTCGGACGAACATTTATGTTGACTTTTCTTTGTGAGAAGTTGGATTTAGAATTCCCATACTATCATTGGATTGGAATGGTAACTTGTGAGCGGTATCTTGAATGATTTAGTTCTTTTGTTTTTTTTTTGTTGGGGGGGATTTATTCATCATTGTGCCGGCCGACGTGAAAGTGTATTATCGCACATTGTTCCGTTTTTTTTGGTTTTTTTAATGTATTTTGGACGATTATTTGCTTGTTGGCTTAGTGGAAGAAATAATGCAGGAGCTACTTTTCTAAGTCTTTTATAGGACTTTTTTTATCGTTGTCCTTCCTTGTTTTTTAATTTTAACTTTTATTTTTATTTTTTTCTTCTCTTCTCTTCTTAAGTAACCTCAACTATTGCAACGCCACATTGTGTATTGTCGGCAGTTGAAACCAGTATTCCAGACATTTAATTTCCCTGATGATCTGCCAAGCAAGTAACTGCTTGGTAGTGAAACACGTGTAGGAAAAAACATTTAATTTGAATAAATAATATTTGTAAGAAAAAATATCTTTAATGGTGATCATTGGTGTCCTGAAAGGAATGCTTTGGTAAACCTTCATAAAATCACACACATATATATATGTATATATATATATATATATATATATATATATATATATATATATATATATATATATATATATACGTATGTATATATATATATATATATACGTATGTATATATATATATATATATATATATATATATATACGTATATATATATATATATATATATGTATATATATATATGTATATAAATATATATGTATATAAATATATATATATATATATATATTAGATTTCTTGAATGTGAGATGATATATATAATTATTTCCACAATCAGACAACGCCGCAGCCCACAACCTATGAAAAGAAACAAACCGGAAGTCCTAGACTCGAGTCTAGGACTTCCGGTTTGTTTCTTTTTATAGGTTGTGGGCTGCGGCGTTGTCTGATTGTGGAAATAATTATATATATATATATATATATATATATATATATATATATATATATATATATAGTCTGTTTATCCTATATTTTATTTTATGCTAGCTGTACAGGATTGACATGTCTTGTGGGCGGTTTACGTGGTTTGTATTCATATTTACAGTGAATGATCAATGATATTTCTATATGTGTATCAAGGTTGAACTTTTCCTCTGACCTTTTAGTATTATTCGATTGTATTTTTTTATCTGTTTCTCTTTTATTTTTGCTTTTGTATTGACATTAGTTGGCACACAATACGTTTCCTCTCATTTTCTGAAAGTACGGTTTCTGTTTACATTTAATTACTTATCAATTCTGTTTCTTTATTTCTTTTTGCATTAAACAAATATTGCGATAATTGGTTGTGATGTTCTTCATAGAAAAGCTAAGCGATATACGTTGATAATCTGTATCTTATTTTAAACATTGATCGACCTTTATATTTATAACTGTAAAATGGATACATTAAAACCACATAGATCAATTAAAAGTAGTGTATCAAGTTGTAATAACAGTTGCACCAGTGTTGAGTGCTTATTGTAAAACCCGATATTAAATTTGTTTTGCTCAAAAGGTATTCAATTTTTCTCTTGAAAAAAAAATAAAGAAGAAGAGAAATATGTTTTTTATTGATGGAATCAGTTTGCTCGTCACCTATGTGTTATACTTTTCTGCGCTGACACATTATTCAGTGCAATCACGTGTTTGTTATTCGATCATCTTCAATAATAGTAGACTTTTCTTCGCCGACACCTTTTTGATATTGATCTCGGAAACAACGTCATCGCGACTGAAACTTTGTAATTTATTATAATGTTTTCCAGTGACATCATATTTAATGCCAACATGTTTTTGCCACTAGAGTTGTATGTTATAGTAGACGTTTTCAATTTCTCTATCTCTCAAAGATCTTACCCTGTCGAGTGATAAACGCCTTTTGTTAACTTCCATTATGCTCGTCTTTAATTATGGTAAAGCATGCCGGTCATGCATTGTTGATGAGTATAAGTAGTGTCGTTCCAACGTGAACTTGCTGACCCCATATCTGGATTCTACACGCTATTCAAAGACGGGTATTTTTATGGCGACGATAAGGTAAGTCAATACTATTTTAGAACTCAAACTAGATTCTGGACCCACTGTTTTTCTCTATAATATTTGTTCATCTTTCATTAGGCTGTTTAATGTCGCATATATAGGTTTAAATTTCATTTATTTTATTAATGTAAAACTAATTTCTGGTGTTTTTTCTTCTTAAATCAAGTTTGCAAACTTCCACAAAAATGATAATGTATTTGTGACAATAATGTATTTGTGACAATAATGTATTTGTGACAATAATGTATTTGTGACAGTTCCCTACGACACGAGTTTACAATTTTCAGGGAAATTTTATCGGAAACCATTAATTTTATCTACATTTGTGAGATATAAAGATACGGGATTTGGGAAATAAGATTTGAATCAGAATGAATCAGAAAATAAAGAAAGATTTAGTGTAATTTTCAAACAAGAGTTTCGTATCATAGACAGAAAGTCTGTATCATACAGAGGAAGTAAGTTGTGTGACGTGACGAATGAGTACATCCGACCTTTCGCCTTTTTTACTGAATCCAAAGAGACCGCTTTTGGGTTTGAGAGTGCTGCTTCCTCACCCATAATGAATGGTTTTGCGGTAGTATGCGTGTATGAATATATAATGTAAGCACACATAAAAACCATTAAAGATTTATAAACCCACAATTGAATGACATTTACGAGAGGTGTTATTAAAAAACTAGTCCCCAAACCAGCAAAACACAAGCTAAGTGAGAAGCCGCGTCAGTATATGACAACAATTGTTATAGTCGTAGCATTAAACAGCTAATTCATAGATGACAAAAGATCATATAAGAAAACGGTTACTTCATTAATAACATAACTATGATAGTGTTATTGTATTAATTTAGATAGTCTCATAAAACGGACATAACTTTATTACAACCTCATTATTTCCAGGGTGTGAAAGAAGACTCACTGATATAAGCTTGGGGCCTTGAATTTTTCTAAGGAGAACGACAAATATCGCAAACATGAAGGTGAATACTTGGGTTTGTATTGTTTAAAAAATGTGACATAACTGATCTTCACGGCAAATAATTATATGAAGTAAAAGATAATACATTTCTAAACAAATGCAGGCAATATAGATGGATGTTTCCTGTCAAACCTATCGAAACAGTAAAATTCTACATCTTTTCGGGGATCGTTATATCTTCGAGCGATGTGAGAAAGAAAAACACAGTAGAATTTCGGTAAGCTAAGTATGTTATTTGATTTTCTTGAACATTTTCGAAATAAAAATTTCGAACAAATACGAACATATAAATCTTGTTATAAAACCCATACTATGCCACTTTCAACGTTGACATTTTTTTCAAGAAATCATGTCCGTTATTGTTTCCAACATTTTCCATCATATAAATCGTTTTAATAAACTATTCCGAAAATAATCGTTATCATAAAAACAAGTCATCGAATCAACGGTTGCTTTGTGTTCGTCTTTTCCTGTGCTATCTGATACATTTATTTGTATACAGGAACACATAAACACAGTATACGTTACCATAAAGGAAACAACAACGATCAATAGGGATATACATACGTATATATATATATATATATATATATATATATATATATATATATATATATATATATATATATATATATATATATATATCATATTTATGAAGGAATACTATATTATATTTACCTACACACGACGTTATTTGAAGCTTATGTTCACATCAGTGACGGGAAGTGATAGTTTAGACGGTTACAAGCCGTGAACCCGTGACACTGAACGCGTTTGCTCTTACTATTAGTCTGAGAGTATTATCACATAATACTGAGAAATTACGTTATATTGTTGCAAATTGCAGCGGGATATCAACATCAAGACAATATATAGGACTTGACAAACATAATCGGAGCCTCGCTGTGTAGCTAAAGTTAAAGTTAATGTTAATATTTTAATATCTCTTATAACGGTGCTCAACTTTAAGTTTCTGTAACGGCTCTTATATATCGATATATATATATATATATATATATATATATATATATATATATATATATATATATATACATATATATGTATATATATGCGTATGTGTGTGTGTTTTATTAAACAGAAGTGAAAGTTACAAGTTGTTTCTCAAATCTCAAATGATCTAATCGTAAACATTTACAAAACGTAAGTTAATAACATATTAATTGAAATCGATGTAATCTCAAATTGGAAACTTCTTGCTTCCGATCATCGCCCCAGCACTCAACCAAAAACGATAAAAGATATCAGAAACTATGTTACAATCTTTTTTAAAAGTTTTTAATCGACTTTCACAATAAATTCAACGTTTACATGATGTCACCTTACATGTGGTGGACTAATTAGACCGAAAGAACGTTTGACAACAAGAACGTCTTTATTAATACTAGAGCACAACTATAGATGTTTGGGCTTCTAACTAAAAAAATTAGATAAAAAAGGACGGAACCGAAACATTCACTTCCGTTCAATAAAATATGTATTAAAGAGACTATCCTGCTATATGCTCTCTCTCTCTCTCTTTCTCTCTCTCTCTCTCTCTCTCTCTCTCTCTCTCTCTATATATATATATATATATATATATATATATATATAAACATATATATACATCACAAAACACATATAAATATATATATATATAGATATATATGTATATTTATAATTATATATATACATATATTTATTCACATGTGTGTATATATATATATACACATATATACATATATATACATATAACTACTAATATATATATACATATATATACATATATAATTACATATATATACATATATAAATATATATACATATATATATACATATATATATTTATATAAATACATAGATATATACATATGAATACATAGATACATATATATATATGTGTGTGTGTACATCTATACATGCATATATATCCATAAATATATACATATATATGCATAAATATTTCAACATATATTAATATATATATATATAAATATACATATATATGCACATATATATACATATATAAATACATATATGTGTATATATATTTATGTACATATATACACATATATATATACATATATATACATATACGTTAACATGTACAAATATATATATATATATATATACATATATACATGTACATGTAAAAATATACATACATATACATATATAAATACATATATAAGCATATATAATATATACTTACATAAATATACATATATAAACATATATATGCATATACATATATATGTATAGATATATCCATATATATACCTGTATATACATATGCATACACACATATATATATATATATATATTCCCATCTGAGATTAGGACTTTAATCCGGAAAATAGTAGGGATCCATATAAA